>PVJX010029728.1:0-22667 GCA_004027295.1 Dolichotis patagonum | reverse complement strand
GAAAATCAATGAATAGATTAGAAGATACAACTACAACTACAAACACACTCAACCACCTTATCTTTGATAAAGGGGCCAAACATGTCCACTGGGAGAAAGATAGGCTCTTTAATAAATGGTGCTGGAAAAATTGGCTCTCCATATGCCAAACGCTAAAACGAGGCCCATGCATATCTGCGTGTATTAAACTAAAATCTAAATGGATCAAAGATACAAATATTAAAACAGAAATACTAAATCTGTTGGATGACAAAGTACGTAGGGATCTTGAAGAGATGGGGGTAGGTAGAGAATTCGTGAACAGGAATCAAACTGCACATGACATACTTCACAGAATCACCAACTGGGATCATGTCTTAAAGAGTGTTTGCATGTCGAAAGAAATCTCCAGCATAGTGAGAAGAAAACTCACAAACTGGGAAAAAATCGTAGTGAACTGTGCCTCAGACAAAGGACTTCTGTCCAGAACATATAAACAATTAAAAAAAAATCAGACCCCTGAAATTCAAAGACCCAATCCAAAAATGGGCATCTGAGATGAATACACAGTTCTCAGATGAATAAATACAAGTGGCAAATAAATACATGAAAGGATGTTCATCATTAGTCATTAGAAAAATGCAAATTAAAACCACATTGAGATTCCATCTCACTCCAGAAAGAATGGCCAGGATAGAAAACACTACCAACAACAAGTGTTGGAGAGGCTGTGGGGAAAAAGGAACTCTACTACACTGTTGGTGGGAATGTAGACTGGTGCAACCAAGGTGGAGGTCAGTCTGGAGATTCCTTAAAAAGCTGTGTTTGGAAGTCCCATTTGACCCAGCTACTCCACTTCTGGGCATATTCCCAGAAGAACTGAAAACATCATACCACACCCATGTTTATAGCAGCACAATTAGTAATAGCCAGATCTCGGAAACAACCTACGTGCCCATCAACCAATGGATGGATAAAAAAGATGTGGTATTTTTATACAATGGAATACTACCCAGCTATAAAGAGTGATCACATTGAGATATTTATAAATAAATGGATGTAACTTGAGACCATACTCATAAGTGAAATAAATCAAACTCACATGTGTAAATACCATACATCCTACTGTAAGAAATGGTAAGAGTAAATAAGATTTTATGGTAATCATGGTTTCCCATTATATTGCTTTGAAGTCTTATAATGTTTTCATTCATTGGTTGGAATGGTTTTATTCTGTTTTGTTTGATTTTATTACATGTGATGGTATGAACAGCTACTTTGAAGAAAACAAGACATTATGGTAGCTATTGTTGATTTACTATCATCTTACTTTAAGTCCATGCTTTTATTCTTCTGTTTCCATTGGTTCTATCCTGTAGTGTCTTATTAGATTTTAATATGTGTGATAGTTTAAACAAAGTTTTTAAAGAAAATGGGATGTTATAGTAGCCATTGTTCATTTTCTGTTATTTGGTTTTGAATGTCCTGTGATACTTTCATTCTCTTGAATGGTTTTATACTATTTTGTTATGTTTGATATTATTGTGTGTGAAGGTATGCTCAACTATTTCAAAGAAAAGAGACATTGTAGTAGCTACTGTTAATGTCCAGTTGTCTTGTTGTGAAGTGCTGTGTTGCTCGCATTGTTCTGTTTTGATTTGCTTTGTTCTGTCGTCTTTTGTTTTATTCCCTTTAAAATAAAATAATTATGATGCTTAAAAAAACTTAAGATGTAAGGAGATTATTGGGCAGAAATTCAATTGAAGTATAAGAAAGCAACTGCCTATTAATATTTTTAAACAGTTCTTGTTCATTAATCAGAGGACCCAATGATCTCCATACACTTATGGAAGACACTCCAATTAAAGTTATAAAAATATATAATTGTAATATATTCACATTGGTCATCACCAAAACAAATGATACAATAAAGTTTTTGATTTAAAGATGCCCATACAAAGGTTTTCATGTGGCTATGACAGATTGTTATTAACCTCATGGTGTATCAATGTATTCAGGCTTCCAGATATACAGCTTTTCTGAATGTAAAACAGGGATTATTTATGGTAACAGAATTTTGTTTCAGATTCAGACCTCCACCTTTAGCAATCTTATGAGATGTATTTCCTGAAAGAGTTTTGCCCTAGAATAAACTACAAGATGTTATAGCAGTGGAAGGCCAAATCGGGGATGTTTACCCTGAGGTCACTTCCTCCTTCCCTTATTACAACTTCCCTTTTCCTTTCCCAGTGCACGTGAAGAAAATTCCAGTCAGCTCCTCGCACATCATCAATGCCCGCCCTAAGCACCACCCCTGGTCAAAGGTTACATATGTCCCATACCCCGTATTGCAGTGGAAGGAGACAGCCTAGCCACTATGGGTTGTGTGCTCCTTTCCACGTCCTCAACTCAATAAACCTGTTTGTTTTGTACTTTTGCTTCTCTATTGTGCCAAAATAATCTAACTTTTCCCACTGAAGGCCAACAAGTTAGATAAAAGTTTCTTATGTATTAGATAAGGATTGACTAAAAGGAGATATTTGATGTCAAAGTGGAAATTCAGATGTGTTACAAAATCTCATCATGGTTGTCATACTATAATGTTGTATATGGGTTTATTTCTAATTTTCTATGTAAAATATGTAACAATATTCTACAGGTATTCACATGTTAAAACATTCATGATTGTTAAAAATAATAGTTCCATTTTATGTTCTGAGATGCTTGATATTTAAATATAGTAATGTTAAGCTTGCTGCTTCTATTACACTGTAATGTTATAAGTCTTTTCTTCTGGATGTTCAACAACTGAGGTTTAGAGACCAAAAATTAGAGAGACAGATGGGCTAAGAGGATAGCCAATATTTTTGCTCTGGCTCTTCAAGATCTACGAGAACCCAGTAAAAAAGAGAACCTCTGCTGCATCATCCTATACTTAGTGAGTGCTTAATCTTCTGATCAAGACGATTATGTGTGCCTAAGGAGAGTCACCAGGAGAAAAGGCCTCCCAAGCTTTCACAGAAAGCAACTTGGTCAAGCAATGGCCATGACTCATCTGAATGGCTGACACTGACAGAAGAACTCAGAGGTCCTATACATGGCTCCAAGGTAATTCCTAAGGAGACTCAAATGACCTAGATAACAAAAATTGATTGTATTTAACATAGGTCTCACTTTAACGTGGTCTCAAACATCTAACAAAAAAGTAAAACCACAAAATGTGTAGAACAATAGCTTAAAACAGAAACTCCAATCACTAACACCTTTTGACAATTTTCACCTACACTGACAGCTGTCTACTGTTAGGGATTAATGGACTACACAGGGTTTCAATTGTGGAATGCAGGACTTAAAATCCTTGGACTGCAAACTGTTCAAGAATGAAAAGGTCTTCTACAGAGTTCTCCAACACAGCTCCTCCTGTTTCAACTGACCACCCATCTTGTGCTACAGCAAAGCAAAGAAGAAAGATATTTAGGGAACTGTTGAAACTGAAGATTGATCACGTGTGTGGGGCTAAAGGAAGACCATACCTGAAAACACAGAGAGCTCAAAACAAGCCCACATAAACAAGATTTTCCAGCACCAAGAAGGCAAGGGGCCCAGGCCAGCCAGGAAAACAAGTTTGGTTGAAATTGACATTCTTCTCTGGAGGGTATAAATAAACATACTATAGTGGTTGAGCAGTTCCTTATCTCCATTAGGAGAGTAAGGGGTCCACCTGATCCTAGATTTTGTCTCTTCTTTATTTTCTCATCCTCTCATTGAGCTTCCCCACAAGAATACCGAGAGCTGCAGCTGGTCACTACACACTGCTTCATATGGGCTAAATCTTCTTAGTTATGGAGTATAAATTACAAGAGAATTCTGTGTAAGAAAATGATAGCTTAGAATAGAAGAAATAATTCAATTCTGGCTTCTCCACTAACACATTAAAAACCGGAAAAGCATTCACTGTCTCTGTGTCTCATCTTTTCTTTTCCAAAGTGAATAACGGGATGCTGTGACACACACAAACACACACTTTCACGCATGCACACATACACCCGTATTCAGGGTATGCCGATTTCTAACATACTGCCTTCTCAGGTCATGTGATCATTGATCTTGATTCTAGCAATGCCAACTTCGTGTATTGAATTATCACATGACATTGAAATAAAAGGAGCTAAAATTTCACTGCTAATGTCCAAATTGGAGATTCCATAAAACATCCTACTAACACACAACTAACTAGGATCAGGTACACAGGAAAATGAAGTTTGTTGGATGAAGCTTATAATTTTCTCCATTCTGAATATTTACCTGTCCTCCAGAAAGTCTATGAGAAAAAATGGGACTGAGATAACCTTGAAATTTTTTACAGCTACCCTCCAATATGTAACCAAAATCCACAAAAAGTGCTCCAGGGAAGTCTCATATTTCACTGGATCTATACTGGAGGCTTAATAGAGTTTCAGCAACTTCTATAATGCTATTTTGAGTTGAATTTATTGGGAATTACAATATGCACAACAGGGCTGGGGAGGCAACTCAGTGCGAGAGTTCTTCCCTAGCATGGAGGAGGTCAATCCTCAGCTCTAAAGTATATGACATATGATGCACACTTATAATTATTAAAACTCAAATACCAGTGCATTCAGCAAAATGGCGTAGATGTACAGAAAGATATGTTCCTAGCAGCACTGTGCATAACCGCTCAAATTAAAACAGCAACGTCCATCCAATTTGCAAAATTGCATAGTATGACATACATGAATGTAGTGAAATTTTATCAGAAGAGAAAACAAATCATGGATATAGGATGCAAAGTGAGAATCCACACACACACACACACACACACACACTCACAAACTCACACAAGTAGGTTGAGCACAAGAAGCCAGACACAAAAAGTGCAGGCTGAATACTTGAAATTACATCAAAGGAAGAAATAGACAAATCTAATCAGTGATAACAACAGTCAACAGAGTGCTTACTTTGAGTTGGGGGTAGAAGTTAGCAAAGGATGATCAAAGGATGGTTGTGTTTTTTGTTTTGTTTTGTTTTGTTTTCGGCATGCTTGACACCAAACTCAGCACCTGCATGTCTGCACGCAAATGACATGTCTACTATGAATTAAACCTGGGGATTTCTTGATTTCACTGATTGTCACAGGAATTTATTGTTCGTACTAAAAGAAAGCAAGCATATCTTTAAAACCTGCACACCTTTCTGTCTATTTTGCTTCACTATTGTTTATTTTTCCTAACTGTATAAGACGATGACTACTTACAAATCTGTCACTTGATTGTAAGAGATAGATATATAAAGACTCAAGAACTGTCTTCAAAAGAATTCTAAAATCCAAAGGGGCATGTAATAATAAAGGAATACATTTCAGTGAAAATATTTTCCAGAGGAAAGATTCACTGACAGATTCCATTGACTCTGGACGGCAGAAATAACTCCAAATGGCCATAAACTCTTCTAAGTAAGAAATATGCACACTGCAGCATGACTTTGAGATCTGTTTTGCTGCCTTGAAACCTTACTGAATATTGCAGAGTAGGGAAGTTTTGAAACAGAGCTCCATGAACTCCCCAGCTGTGGCTGCTTTGGGTCCTAAATTGCACTTATGTACACAATTACTGTAATGTCCACACCCCCTGGCTTCCTCTTGGAGCCACCCTGGTGCTCTCAGCCCAGCTTTCCTACAGTGTAGTCACTCGCGGTCCTGGAGATGTTTCTTGTGGTTCTGCTGCTGCTACTCTCCAGCCTGAGGCAAGGTAAGAGGACCAGGAGCCAGAGTGGTCCTGGGTGGGAATGGTACCAGAGTCTCAGTCTCTTTTTCTCGCCAGTGTCTTTGGCTGTGGATTCAGGATATCGCCTTGAAGTGCAAGAGTCTGTGACAGTGCAGGAAGGATTGTGTGTCTCTGTACCCTGCACCGTTTTCTACCCTTGGAATGCCCAGAGACAATCTGACCCAGCTTATGGCTACTGGTTCCATGAAGGAGCTGATATTAGAAGTGATGCTCCAGTGGCTACAAACAACCCTGAAAAAGAAGTGCAGAAGAGGACCAAGGGCCGATTTCAGCTCACTGGGAACCCTCAGGCCTACAACTGCTCTCTGAGCATCACAGATGCACATGCACATGATTCTGGGTCCTATTTCTTTCGAGTGGAGAGAGGTTATTCCACACAACACAGTTACCAAGAATACAAGCTGTTCCTGACCGTGACAGGTAAGGCAAAAGCTGAGGTGATCTTTCTCTTTATCCAAGGACATGGGAGCTCTGCAAGGATGCTGGAGACTCCCTGTTCCTTTGTGTCCATCAGAGTCTCAGCTCAAGCCCTTTCCTTTTGCTAGCTCTGACCCAAACACCTGAGATCCATGTCCCAGAGATGCTGAAAACCGGGCACCCTGGAATTGTGAACTGCAGTGCACCATGGGCCTGTGAGAAGGGCACCCCACCAAACTTCTCCTGGAAAGGAGCCTTCAGGAATTCCAAAGTCCATAAAACCCATCGGTCTTCAGTACTGACCTTCACCCCACAGCTACGTGACCATGGCACCACCCTTACCTGTCAGGTCAACTTCCCCCCAGTCAGAGTAACAGTGAAGAGAAGCATACAGCTCAACGTCTCCTGTAAGTGCTGGGTGGAGACATCAGGGTCTCTGAAGACAGCTGAAGCATGGCAGGAGGGGGTCAGTATCTGGAACTGTTGATGGTGAGGACCTGGAGCCCAGGTGTGGATGGGCCGAGACGGTCCCACACAAAGCAGACCTTCTCCAGGTTCTCTTGCTCCTGTAAGATGAAGCCAGTGCACCCTGTACACCTCGGTTTTGTAGCAAAAACTTTCCATCTTTCCGTAACAGATGCCCCACCGTCGGTGAATGTGACCATTTTTTGGAGAAACTGCACAGGTAGGAAAATGATGATTTCCTGGGGATTATGGGAAGGGTGGGGGCTCCTTCCCACAGAAGAAGTGAGAATTGAACAAGAGTAGAAATCGCAATTTAAATCTGACACAAGCATTTGGTCCCCTTCACCCCTCTGTTCCCTCAGGCTCTTTTGGGGCCCCTTACTTCCTCCTCCTGATACCAACTAGGTCTTCTGGTCACTGTCCCTTCTTCATTGTGAAATATACTGCTATTGTTGTCAGGTTGATCCTTTAGAAATGACCTTGCCAAAAAGAATTCCAGGTCCTTCTTCAAACAAAGGTTTGGATAAGACAAGCCAAAAGTGGTACCAAAAGCTTATTTGAAAATAAGAGATGAAAGAGTAAGGGAAGAACTTGCTCTATAGAGCAAACTTGGGACAAAGAATGAGTGAAAGGAGGAAAAGTGTGAAAATAGAAGAACACCCAGAGTGTGGGAAACCTAGTGTGAGCTACCAGGCAAATTCATGAGAGTGACTTTAGTCTTCTTTATGCTTTCCATATTTTGTCAATGCTGGTGAGGGGTTCTACACATGAGGTCTTGAGAATCAGCGGTCCTGGGATCCTGAAATTTACAGGACCCACCCACTACTCCAAACAGCTTTGCTACATCCTAGCCCCTGTACCACTACCACCTTCTTGCTGTCTGTCTTACACCTCCCTTCAACTTGGCCACATTAGGCCAGTCTCCCATGTAGCTCTGGCTGTCCCCCAGCTCTACCCTTAGGCTGCTCCCATAGATGAACTCAGCAATTTCGCTGCTCAGCTCTGAGCTTGCACTGGGCTCTCCCACACTTTTCTGCTCTGAGTTGCACTCAGAACATAGCACTGTCACCCCCTCTCCAGCCCCTATGATATATTCCTTTCTCTCACAGGCTGCCCTTAGATCAGTGAGCTCTTTCATTCTTAGTCTCTCTCTAAGCCTGGACTTCATCTCCTTGTTTTGTTCCCTTATTCCTACTCATATTCTACGGCTCTTCCTCCCAGGGTGTCCTGTGACCCTCATAGCACAGCCTGGATGTTTGTCCTGGCTTGGAGTGGGAACTGTGGTTCCTTTATTTTCTCAGATCAACTTCCTGGATCATCATATGCCAGCTCGTCCATGATCCACGGTGGACTCCAGATCTGTGTGCAGGTCCCTCCATTTGCTAGGCTGTCTCAGTGCCTCTGCAGCCACTTCCCCACCTGAGATGTCCACCTGCCATGTGTTCCCATGACCAAGCTCCCTCCTTCCAAACTCCTAGCCTCTTTCCCCCAGGGTTTCTCACACACGTGCCTCCTGGATTTGGGAATCTATGCCCACAAGATAGATAGTTATGTGTCCTAATTGTTTTTGATCAGAAAGGGAAGAATAATGAGCTGGAATCTCAGCTCTGTCTTCTATGATCTCTCTCTCTATCAATCCACCTAGTTCCTATGACTGTGAACAATGGCTCATCACTGACCGTCATGGAGGGCCAGTCCCTGCACCTGGTCTGCATGGCTGAGAGCAACCCCCCTGCCTCACTGAACTGGTTATGGAAGCGAAGAGACATGAATTCCTCTCAGGTTTCAGCATCTGGGGTCTTGGAACTTCCTCATATAGGGGCTGAAGGTGGAGGTGAATTTACCTGCCGAGTTCATCACCCTCTGGGCTCCAAGCACTTTTCTTTGGTCCTCGTTGTGCACAGTGAGTAGCAGAACAAGAGCTTGTGTTTGTCATAAGATAAGAGCCAAGGCCTTGGAAAATTGTCCGTTCCCCTCCCCTTGCAGGATGCCCATCTTACTACCTGTGTGCAGCTGAGAAGCAAGAGGGCCTCTGGCCTCTGATTGTCACCTTGGTCAGAGCCGCTGCAATGGGGGCTGGATTCTTCCTCACCTATGTACTCACCTGTATCTGCTACACCAGGTGAGCATGGGGACCCTCTCCGGGGTTTCCTGTGATAGGTCTCCAGGTTCTGGGATGGGTTGAGTTGACTTGCCCTGCCTGGTATTGCAATTAACTTGGTTAACTCTGAGACCTGTCTGGACTCTGCAGGTGTGGAGGTGCCCATGAGCGCAGGAGTGTGAAGCCATCCTTACCCCCTTCTTGTTGACTCTGGACTGAGCTCTGGACCTAAAGACCTAGTGGAAAGATGTGGGGACATTCCTGTATTCCTTGAAATTCTCAAATCACATCAACAATTGGAGGCCGACCTCAAGAACCAGTCCCAATGTTCCACAGCCAGTCCTTAGCAAGTGCCAGATTTTGGGGACTTATCCAGTTGGCACTCCAAAGTTACCTTGTTGAAGGTTTAGTAAATGGAGAGGGGAGGAGGGATTAAAGGCAGGGGAGGAGAATGGGGGAAAATCAAATTCTATCATGTACAGGTACAAATTCTCTATGATGAATGTGATCATTATGTGTATTTAAAATGTACCTGTAAAATCTGATTAAAAATACGTTACTTTGTTAGTAATGCACTGTTTTTAAATTAACCTGTGGATACTGTTGCATATCAGGCTGGTTCTCTGTCCTCCCATAAATCTGCACTTTCTTATGATTGCCTACAGCGGGCGGAGGGAAGCTCAGTGTTCTCAAGGTTACGAATGTGCAAGAGGGCCATGCCGTGCTTAGGAACAGGCAACCCCATCTGTGACCACAGCGATGCTAAACTGCCCAACTCCTGCTCCCTCTCTGACCTCCACTACATGGCCCTTTCTGGTCATCCCCAGAGCAATGTCGTGGACCCGGAGAGCACAAAGTGTCTACCCCTTTCCTATTCTCATACCTACACCTGTCAGGAATTCTTTTCCTCGTGGAGATTTTGTGAGAGTTGGGGTATGGCCAATGAGACCTTGCTTAGTCTGTCACTCTTACATGTGTATCACTCAGGTTTCTCCAGAGAAACAGAATCTACAGTGTCCCCAAAGCTTTATATGCTGGAAACTTACTTGTAAGATCATATGTAAATTGGACTGGAGGTGGGAACTTTGGGATGTAATGAAGAATAGATAAAGATGTGAGAGTGGGGACCCCACATGGCATTTGTAGATTTATAAGAAGAGGAACAGAGACCCCAGACTTCACATTTACTTGTCTCAGCATGTGATGTCTTTCATCGTGCTGCCATGCAGCTAGACGACCCTCACCCAGTGAAAAGCATATGATGGGCAGCTATTGTGAAAGTAACAAGAGGCATTATGGTGCCCATTGTTGATTTTCTGTTATCATGTTTTGAGGTTCTGTATCACTTTCATTGTCTTGTTCTAACTGGATTTATTCTGTTGCACTTTGTTTAGTTTTATTTTCTTTTTTTTTTAAAAAAAAGCATATTCCAAAACCATGTCATTTGACTTTCCAGACTCTGAAGATGTGACCCAAATAAATTTTTATGCAGTAAAAGTTAATAGTCTTATGTATTTTTTATGCAAAGCAGACTAAACCATATTTTGTTGACCTTTCTTCCACACACAAAGAAGCACACACACTTCCAGTTATGCCCTGGGCATTGTGAGTACTGATATGATCTTTATCCTCCCCTTTGCACTGGGAAGATGGAGTTCCTAGAGGTGAGCAGATGGCCCACGCTGTCAGGTTACCGGACCCTGAGACAGTGCCTTGCTATGGGAGCAAACTAGAGATGCCGCTTTCCTGGATGCTTTTCACTCTGACTCATTGTGCCCACCTGAGCAAACAGTCCTTGTGTCAGGTCGCAGAGGTCAATGCTCCCCTTGGACGACCCCAACGCCCTCCCTTCTGCCCACCGGAGGAGCTATTGCATCATGCCTCTGAGGTGAGCAGAGACATCAGTAATGTGACAGCAGCCACAGTTCTGGAACCTGCAGACGCTTACAGTCTTGAGGTCACCTTTACTCTGTAAGCACAAGAAGGATTCCTGAAAGGGCCATACTGGTTTGCCTGTTGATAGAGCAAAAACTCCACAAACTTTTCACAGAAGCCTCAAATTACCATTTAAAACTAATCTTTTCAATATATAGAAAACCCAGCCAGAGAAGGAAACCTCTAGTCTTACCTTTCCCCTATCAGGTATGACCTGTTTGTGTACCATTCTAGTTGTGTATTGCTGCACTTCAAAGCTCCCAAAGTCATTCATTGTTCCTCAATCTGATGTAAGCCTCCTGGACCCCAGCTGGTTGGTATCATGACTAGGTTTGCTGTGGCCTGGCCAGGTAGTAGCACTGAATTGGTGGCCTTTGCTAGGCTGGATGTGTGACATCTCACTGTTCCTCCACATGGAACTCTCCCCGTCACAGTGCCCAGGACTGATGACACAGCAGCTCAGTGATAAGGGTGGGAGCTGCCAGGCCTCCTAGCCATGTGAGGACCTCTCTTAAACATTCTAGGGATGCAGTAGTGATGGGCAGAATTCATACTCAAGAGAAAAAGATAAAGAATGATAAGCACTCTCCTTCATCAAATAGTACCGTGCCTGCATAGGGAACTGTCCGGGGCTGGTTTTGAAGGCCACTTCCTACAGCTGTTCACCACATGTATCAGGGACGGCTGCCTCATCTGTGAGATGGACAGGTATTGTCCCCTAGGTCAGGGCTGGGAGAGTGAAGAGATGACTTAATCACTTTTTCATCAAGAAGAGGCAATACCCACCACATGCAGCTTAAAGGAGGGGAGGTTTATTTTGGTTCACAGATTTAGTCAGTCCACAGTCCCTGGGCTCCAAGGCAGGACAGGAAGGTACAGGGCACAGCAGAGGGAAAGGTGCCCATGTCAGGGCATCCAGGAAGCAACAAGTGAAGGGAGGAGTCAGGAAGCAGGATAAACACTACCAAGTCACCCCTTCCAGAGTGACTCTCTTCTTTTGCCCAGACCCTGCCTCCTAACAAGCCAGCAACACCACACCCATAATTCAATCACCTTCTGAAATACCCACCTAAGAGCACACTTGGGAGCATCCAGAGATAAGCATAACAAATGGGAATATGCTTGGAGAATGGAAGCACAGTCTCCATATTCCTGTCCTTGGAATGGACACTACAGCCTGAGATTGTTGTTGAGGGTGGTGAGAAGCATAAGAAGAGAAGCAGATATCCCTCCTGTCCTGAGCACCTCCAGTCAGGGGGACCTGGGCTCTCCCTGGGACATGTGACATTAGCCCTCTGGCTCCAGACCTTGGGGCCTGTCCATGCAATCATGATCCTCCACAAAGATGCAGAAATCTCTAAAGGTAGAACTCACCCTGCATCTGCATCTCAGACAGCTCGGTCACCCTAGTGTGGAGAACCCCAGGCCAAGAGTCTGGGTTCAGCAGAGGGAGACCCCATGGGCAGTGCCCTGATGCCTGCTGGGGCAGAGTTGGGTTGTCCACACACTGAGCACAGAACTTGGTAGCTGCCTGGGGATGTGCTGTGTGGTGAGACAGTGAGAGGGTCACCCCTGGAACTCACCTCCATCACAGCTGCCACAATGCATAGTGTCCACTCTACCTCTTCATCCCTGAGGATTCACTTTCCAGTCCAGGACAGGGAGATCCTCTCCATCCCTGGTTTGTGCTCCCTCCCTCTGGGTCTTGTACTCTGAGCCAGTGAGACTGGCAGGCGACTCTATCCCAACCACATGTTGTTTTTCAGAGACCACTTAGTCTGTCCCTTTGAGCCTCTTTGCTGGACCCCTGAAGTCACTGTGTACATGTGTGCCACTTCTTCCTTAATCCCGCGGGACAGACTTGACAATTCCTCCCTCAGAGCCAAACCAGTGCTGTGCAAAGATTGAAGAAATGGCTTCCCATGCAGACAGTGGCATATAAGGTAGGGTGTCTGTGTGAGTGGGTGCAGTTTACTTACTCCTTAGTCCATTTGAAGTACTATAGAAAGACATATATACAAAAATAAATTATACACAAAAGAAATTTGCTTCTTACAGTTCTGGAGGTTGGGAAGTCCAAACTCAAGGCACTGGTTGATTTAATGTCTGGTGAGGGCATGCTTCTTGGAGATGGTGCCCTCTTGTATCCTCATATGATGCCAAAACTAACAAGCTTCTTTGTCTCTTTTATAAAGGCACCAATTCTATATATGAGGGCACAGCCCCCATGATGAAAGTACGCTCTAATGAACTCCACCACCTATTACCATCTGCTTCTGGGTTAGGATTTCAACATAGGAATTATGGAGGGCCACAAACATGTGTACTGCATGACCTGGCACTCTGGACCTCCATGCTCAATTTAGAAAATGGGGGAAGTGAGTTGAGAGGGCCTCTCAGCTCTCCTAAGCAGTAGTCCTTGAGTTCCTTTTTTGTTTACAAATTCTGTGTAGGTTTTCTGAGTCTTTGCTTCCCATTTGCTCACTTTTAAAAATATTTGAGACCGTGGGAAACAGATGTGTGATGGTCCAGCCCTCTGACCTATAGGGTGGTGCAATTGCTCCGACTGAATGATGGTGTGATGATGGGACCCAGGAAGGCTGCAGGGTGACATGCCAGCTGAACACACAGGTAGTGGTGACTGAGTGCGTGCGTGCACACACACACACACACACACACACACGTACACAGGTGTGCACGCAGAGGGTATTTTATGCATACCAAACCCTTGAACTGTCCTCCTCAATTGCCACAGCCAACCGCCTTTCCTGCAAGCTGTATATTATGGGAAGGAGATCTATGAGAATGAGTGGAAAAAACCAGTAGGTTTCCACATAAACAATCTTGGACAAATATGTCCAAGGCCAGAGATTTAAAGGTGCTATGTTGAAACGGTAAGTTTGCAATATAAGCAAGACACCAGTGCTAACACAGGGCTAGGAGCATCTCAGGAGGGAGTGGGCTGTGGCTATAAGAAAGGCAGAAAATGTAGGTGGTCATGAAGTGTTTGCCATGGTCTAATTCTTGGAAGGTATTCATTTCTGTTGGAAACCACTAAGTTATTTTCGATGAGCACTTTTACCTATATTTTATCTACATCCTCCACCCTGAAAGAAAAAGTTCCAAGAAAAACTGTCGGGAACCAAAGGAGGCTTCCTCTTCCAGAATTTCAACAACATGTGCCCAATGTCTGCCACAAAGTCAAAATAATCTTCTGTTGGATTCAAGTGTGTATGGTTTTTCTCAGGAAATCCTGGCCTTCCCAGCACCCTGAGGTAGATACTACAGGAGGCAAGACCCTGTAAATTGGCAGGGCTTTTTAGGCCATGATGTGAGTTTTGGATACATTTGGAGGGTGATAGGTGACATGGGAGGGCACGAGCACACAAGAGATGTGATATGACAGGGTTTCTCTGGGTTCTGTGTGGAGACTGGTTGGGAGCTGTTGAAGCTCACTTTGATATCACATCACGTATGGAAGCAGAAACAGGGAAATCACAATTGCATGAGGAAATTGAGAAGAGAAGGCTATCTTTGTTATCTTGATTATGGTGATGACTTCCTGGATGTATACATATTTCAAAACTGAATGGAGGGGCTGGGGATTTAGCTCAGTGGCATAAGCACCTGCTTGGCTAGTGAAAGGTCATGAGTTCAATCTCCAGTACCAAAAAAATACACTTTTATACAATGGAAAACTACTCATCTATAAAGAAAGAAAACCTTGAGGCTCTTGTAGGTAAATGCATACAACTTGAGATCATGCTCAGGGGTAAAAAGGTTCAGAGTCACTTAGGTGAATGGTGGGTTGCTCCCTAATATAAAAATTAAAGGAGTTAGTGGGATCCAAAATGTACAATACATCCTGTGAAAGTGAAAGGGGAAGAATTGTCTAAAAAGGGAAGACAGTGGCCATTGTTAATCTATTATTGTGATTTGAAACTCATATTGTTTTCATTGTTCTGTTTAGTTTGGTTTTATTCTTTTTCAGTTTGTCTATTTGTATTAGATTTGATGGCATGGACAGCTATTCCAAAGATAGCAGGATATATTATGGTAACCATTTTTTATTTCCTATTAGCTTGATTTGAAGCCCTGTATTATTTTTGCTGCTTTGTTTCAACTGATTTTGTTCTATTCTGTTTTGTTTGATAGTCTGAGGGTGTAGGTAACTACTTTGAAGAAAATAAGATACATTACAATACGCATTCTGGTTTGACTATTATCTTCTTTTGAAGTCCTATACTGTCTCCATTGTTCTATTTTTATTGGTTTTGTTCTGTACTGTTTTGTTCAGTTTTATTATGCCTGATGGTATGGGCAAATCTTTTGAAGATAACAAGAGGTACTATGGTAGCCACTATTGATCTCCTTGTATTTTGTTTTTGTCATGTACCATGTTCATCCTTTTGTTTTGATTGACTCTGTTTTTTTGTCTCATTTGGTTTTAGTCTCTTCAAGATAAAAAAACTGAACTGAGTCCTCTTTATTCTCCTTCACTCCTGCCTTCACCCCTTTCTCCTTCATTTTCCTTTCTCTTCTTTCTCCCTCCTACCAACTGTCTCCTTTTTCTGCCCCTACATCTGACAAGAAGAAACTTTTGTTATTGAAGCAGAGCCTCATGGGAGGTGGCTATACCTGGAACCATGACCTGGGGAGCTGTCTTCACATTCCACTTGTAGGGAGCCAGAAGTAGAATCTGCCATCTCATTGGGAATCATACACAAGTGTTAAAGATATCATATTACAGTGATCCATGCATGCCCATATTTCTAGGAGCACAATTCATAATAGTTAAATCTTGGAAGCAGCCTATATGTCCATGAACAGATGAATGGATAAAGAAAATATGGTATTTATACACAATGGAGTACTACTGTGCTGTGAAGATGAGGAAGTCATTTGTAACAAAACGAGTGTACTCTGAGACTGTAATGTTAAGTGAAATAAATCAAGCACAAGTTTAAATTTCCAATGATTTCTTTTTAGGAGAAACCTAAAATAAAAGTAAACAGACAGGTAAGAAATAGTAGCAAGTAGGAAGATAGATCATCCTCTGGGGGAATCAAGGCATGGAGGTAGAGGGAGGAAAAGGGAGTGAAACAGGCATCGAGCTATGTTCTGCTCATGTGTACTCCATACACAGAATGTAAGTACCATGGATTGCAAACATGTGCAATAAAAAAGAATGGGGTAAAGAGACAGGCAGGGAAGAGAAATTAAAAAGAAGTTAAGATATATTATGCATACTTACTAGTTCTCCACAGTGAATGTGAACATTATTTTCTACAAGCATGTATTAATGAAACAGAGATTGAGTGAGCCTACAATAAATCAATAAATACGGTGCTCCATGATAAAATGCCTATATCTCATTTGTTTAAATCTGAACCTGTTGTGCTGGAAAAGCAGCTCTCCACATGCCAAAGACAAAAACGAGATCCACATCTAACATTGTGTGCCAGACTAAAATAAAAATGTACCAAAAATCTAAATATTAAAACAGAAACACTAAATGTGCTTACTGGAAGAGAAATCTTGAGGACATTGGCATAGGCAGAGAGTTCGTGAACATAATCCAGAATTCATGGGAAATCCTTCAAGAATTAACAACTGGGATCTCATCTTATTAATAACTTTTTGCACATCAGAATAAATTACCAACAGAGTGAAACAACAGCCCATGGAGGGAGAAAACTTTTAGCCAATTGTCCCTCAGATAAAGGATTTATATCAAGAACATGTAAAGACTTGAAAATAATAGGCCCCCCAAATTCAAAGATCTAATAAAAAAATGGGCATCTGAGTTGCATACATGCATCTCAGATGAAGAAATACAAAATGCAAATAAGTATATGAAAAAATGCTCAATATCATTGATCATTTGAGAAATGCAACTTAAAAGAACACTAAGACTCCATTCCAAAAGAATGGCAATCATTAAGAAATCAACCATTAACAAAAGCTGGAGGGCTGTGTGGAAAAAGGAACCCTTCTCCACTGTTGGTGGGAGTGAAGACTGGTGCAACGACTCTGGATCTCAATATAGAGTTTTCTCAGACAGCTAGGATTAAAGGTCTCATTTAATTCTTCCCAGAAGAATTAGAAACATCATACCATGTGATATATGTGTTCCCTTGTTTGCAGCACCACAATTCAAAATAGGTAGATCTTGGAAACAACCCAAATTCCCATCAACTGAGGAATGGATAAAAAGATGGTTTTTAAAAATATACTGTAGTGCTATTCAGTCACAAAGAAGCATAAACTGGAGACTTTTATAGGTAAACGGATGCTACTTAAGACCATACTCATAACTGAAATGAGTCAGACTCACTAATATAAACATCACATTTTCTCCTTGCTGTGAGAAAATTAAAGAGCAAATGAGTCCTAAAATGTACAATAGACATTGTGAAATAGGAAGAAATTGTTTTAAAGTAAAAAGGAACTGGAATGGGGGACAACAGAAGGGACAGAAGGAAAAGGGAAAGATGCAAGTGAATTATACTAGTAGTGTCTCTTAGTAAATTGAAAAGTAAGGTTTGTGCTAACATTGATTGGAGAAATTTAAATGGCCATATCTTATACTTTGAGTAATTAAAGATAACAATGTACAATGTATTAACTACTGTTATTCTCCTATTATTTTGTTATGAAATTTTGTTTTATCTTTTTTGCATAAAATGAAAAATATCTAAGCTTTCTGTAGATCACCTGGACCTCAGTGGATGGTAATAGTGTTTGTTTTGCTCTGGGCTCTTTTAGGCAGCTGCAATGAGATAGTGGCCTTTGCTGGGCTGGAAATGTGACACCTCACACTTCCCCCACACGGACCTCTACATCACAGTGCTCAGGACTGCTGACACAGGGGCCCAGAGATCCATAGGGCAGGGGTGCAACTTGTCAGATCTTCTCACTGTTTGAGCCAGGAAAGTCTCAGAATATTTTGCCCTATGCATTCTATTGATCAAAGCAGTCGTGTTGATAGTATCAGTAATATTAATGACAAACTGTCTATTGTAATAAGTAGGACACTATACTTGGGTAGGGAATTGTTTGAGGGTGCCCTTGGACACTACTTCCTACAGCACCTTACCCACCTGTGTGGTTGTCAACTGCCTCTCCTGTCTGGTGTGTGTGTGTGTGTGTGTGTGTGTGTGTGTGTGTGTTTACCCATCTTGGTCAGGAACACTGGGAGAAGTGCATATATTTATGGTGAAATATGGTACAGAGTGTCAGGCTTCTCTGTCCTTGAGATGAGGGCAACAGCCTGGCATTTTCTGAGGACAGTCTTGGACAGAACATCAAGGAGGGGAAATAAAATCTATGCCTGTGTCTTGAGTGTTTTCCCCCATGTGGGCTCCGTATCTCCTCACCCCATCTGACATGTTGACCCTGGCTGCAGACCTCACACCTCTGCCTGTATGTTCAGGATCCTCCCTTGTAGACATCCCCAAGTTAGAACGCACTACGGATCAGCACCACGGACAGCGCCACCACCCTCCCACAAGAATCGCCAGAACCAGCATGGCCTAGGCAGAGGGAGCGCCTCTGGGGCAGTGTCCTGACCCCTGTGGGGGAAGAGTGGTATCTGATATATTGATACGTGGAAATCCAAACCCACAGCAAAGAACTCGGTAGTTTTCTGAGGATCTAAGGTGGTGGGAAAGTGAAAGGTACTAGGAATATAGTAGCACAGGAATTCTCTTTGTTTCAGGGTCACATGTGAAATTTACAACCTTCATGGCTCCTCAAGTCCTTACCATGTCTACTCTGCTCATTTCTCCTTGAGAATTCACCTTTTTCTCAATAAGAGTGAGATCCCCACCCACTCATGGCCCGTGCTTTCCCCCATGATGACCACACACCCAGTGGCACTGTGTCAGGAGACTCTGAAATGTAGCTGCCCTTCAAGAAAGCCATTGTGTCTGTCATTTTCTCTTTCCTGTTGGAAATCACAAGGTATAGCTTGATTGTTCACTGCTTGGCTCCTGAAAGAATAAAGTCTCCCCCTTATCCTATGGGGTAGACTCAATGGCTTTCTGTCCTAGCCCATTCAATCTTGGATGGTCAGAAGCTGACAAGGTAACTCCCCAGGTAAACAGTGGCACATGAGAAACAGCACCTATGTGACTCAGGGGATTTACTTTCTGTCTTAATCATCTTGGTCTTCTGGAGGAAGACACAGTACTATAGACTTAGTGTCTTATGAAGAACAGAAACAGCTTTTACACTTCAGGAAGCATTGTATTCTCATATGGTGATGAGTGCCAATAAGCTCCTTTGGGTCTCTTTTATAAATCCATTAACCCTACTCATGAGGGCTCTGGTCCCATGACCTAATCAGTTCCCAAAACATTCCTCTACAGAGGATTGGAATTTTGATATGTCAATTTTAGAGCAAGACTGTTCATGTCATAGCACTTGACATTCTACATAGGATCATGCTCTTAAAATTGGGGAAGTGGGGCTAGATGGCCTCCATGACCTGGGAGCTTTAATTTACTTAAAAAAAAAACTCCATGCTTTCCTCAGTTCTCCCTTCCCAGTCTGCTGCTTTTCTTTACTATCTGGAGACGATAGGAAGCAGATAAGCCAGTCCTTCTAACCACTGGCATAGTGAACTGTTTTGTGTGGGGTCTTGGAGGATTACAGAATGAAATACCAGTGAATATTCATGGAGCGGTGATGGTATCCATAGTGTGTGTGTGTGTGTGTGTGTGTGTGTGTATGTGTGTGTGTGTGAGAGAGAGAGAGAGGGGGGGGGGGCTCAGTAGGTGCACAGATGTGGGGTCCGTTCCAGAATACAACCATGTCATAAGGACAGACAGTGTGACATGACTCCATCAGGACACAGGTTCTGGAGCGGGTGAGCTCACTCCAGGATGTACCCACCTGGGGTCAGGGGCAGGCGGATGCTGCTATCCTGACAAGGGGGAGGGGATGACCTAGCAAGAGAAGGGTCAAATGCGGGATGAAGTGTTGGAAATCACAGAGACAAGTGTCACCACCCCAGAGAGACCCTCAACCCTCCCACGGCACCACTACACACAGTGCATCGTGACAGCCAATAGGAGGAGACTGCCTAGGGCAGAAAGCGGCCAGGAAATGTCCAAAACCCCAAGCATCTGGAAGTGGAATGGAAATGACTCTGATGCTGTGATTCCCACAATGGCTTAGAGGTACCTTGCTGGGGCTCCCATGATGCAACACATCTGCCACAGTGATCCTAGGTCAATCTGACCCAGTCTTGCTCCCCAAATGCTCTGCTCCCTTTTTCTACTGCACCTGTGCACTGGTGCTAGCCAATGAGACCACCTCTATTGTGGTTGCCATGATAGTGTATAGTTACTAGTTAGGATGCTTTAAAGGCAAAAGGACTGCATTCTGGCCTCGTAGTTTTGTGGGATTGCTATAGGATTTGAAGTGATTATGTAACAGCTCATTTCTACTCTTGGAAGAGGGATTGCAGGTGGGAATTGCAGGGGTTTTCATTTATGTAAGTAGGAAAATGTGCATTCACAGAGGGAAATTCTGAGGACTGTGTCAGTTAGTAGATACCCACAAGGATGGTAGCAGTGGGGTTGGCAGGGATATTTGAGAAAGGGAACTTGGTGAGGGCTAGGGGTTTCTGTAATCACGTTAGCCGTCAGTGATGACATGCTCCAGGTAATGGTGCAAGGGGGCGGTCCATAGCTAAGTGGGTTCATAAACCATATAGGAATCCAAGCAGCCAAATCGATAAATTTTAGAATTTTATTAAGTCAGCTCAGCGACCACTTACATGGACTCCTATTTCAGAGTCAAACCGAGTGGTCTTGAACTGGAGGGCCACAGGGCATTTAAAGCAAAAAACCACAAAGCAAGACATCCTGTTGGCAACAATTTAGCTAGAACCTTACATTAATTTTGATTGACATCTGTATCCTGCTTGTTTGTTGAGCAGGTTAATTTTTCTCTCTGGTGGGTGCAGCTCATTCTGCTTTTCTCATGGGACTTGTATGCTGAGTAATTTTTCGTCCTTCTGAGTCAAATACAGGGCACAAGTCAAATACAAGACACAAGATGGCATCACTTAAACCAAGCTACAACACATAGCACAGACCTTAAGCAGTGAAACAACAACCCACTATTTTCACGGGTAGATGAGGAAGAAGCTCAAAGATGGAGGACAGGTGGGCAAGAGGTTTTGGTGAGATTCAGAGACCCTATAGACCCCGACTTCCAGGACAGAGAGATACAAAGGCTTTCCTGGAATCCTTTCCTCTAATCTCTCCTGTGACTCTTTCTACCATCTTCCCAGATCTTGTCTATACATTTTAAGATCTTCATGACTCCCCATTATTACCAGGGTAAAGTCCACCTCCTCATTGCATCCGAGGCCCTGCCCATCTTTCCAGCCTGGATATTGTTTGCCCTTTGCAGGGTTGTTTAGGAAGCATCCTGAGCAATTCATGAAGGGGAGGGGCCTGGGCTAGCTCTTGCCAGTCTTTGTGTCTTAATTGTGGAGGGCTTTGTGTGTGCAACATCAACACACAACTGAGAGCTTGTACCTTTATCTGTTCCCTGTCACTGATGACGCTTCTCAGCATCCTCACAAGGGTGAGAACTGGCCAGGATAGAAACGTGGCATGAAAGGAGTTCAGTCACTGAGCTCAGTACACCTAAGACAAAGGAGGTGTGTGTGTGTGTGTGTGTGTGCTCATGCAGCCCCTATTTTGGCCCAGGTCCAGCTGTCTTCCAACCATCTTCTAGTCTGTTTTTGCAGACCTCTATTAGACAGTAGGTCCATGGATTCTCACAGCAGTAGCTAAGGCACTGCATTATGGAGGAGGCCCCAGGATGACCACATTGATGGGATCCAAAGAGGCACAACTCAGGCAAGTCCAAATGAACCTAGGCCAGTGTCCCCTTTTTCCTCTTGAGTTATTCCAGCTCTTCTCAAGTTTTAAAGGACTCAGCCTCTGTACTCAGGCTGGCAGAAGCAATATGTGCTCACAAAGGGGAGGAGAGCTAGCCTGGGAAGAAGGGAGGCACAGTAACCACAACCCTGTCACAGTGACAGACAACACTGGGTTCCCTGTTCTGTATCTGATTCAGATGCCTCCTAAACCTATGAACAAGAGCCTGCAGCTGTTGTGATGTAAATTGGGAGTGGGCTTGGGAGTAGGGGTGAAGAATTTACCTACCAAGCCCACGGGATCAGAAATATATTTGCAAAATCACATATCTGATAAAGAACTTGCAGAATATATACACAGATATATGGATAGTGTATGAAGGGCATATGTCCCAACAAAACAAGAAATGTTTGTTCACCAAATATGAACTCGTAGAAGAATACATATTAGCCACATATGTATGTATGAATATTCTCAAAACGCAATAGTGTTCGGGCACGGCAGCTCATAACTATAATTTCAACTGCTTTGGAAGCTGAGGCAGGAGCATGAAAAGTGGGAAGTCAACATGAGCAACTGAATAAGATACTGTCTCAATATTTAAAAAATTTAAAATGAGTGGGATTTTGCTCAGTAGTAGAGTTCTCCTGAATTTAATCCCCGTCATCCAAAACCAGCAGGACAACTTGGTGGTTTAGTCAGATACTGCCTCAACGTAAACAAAAAGGGCCAGGGATGAGGCTCAAAGTGAAGGTCCTGGGTTCAATCCCCAGTTTCCCCCAAATAAGTGAATAACTTCAGAAAACGTTAATAAGGAGGAAATATAAAGTGGAATGAGGACTAGAATAGACACTTTGGGATACAGAAATAGCTTTAAAAAAATACACCATGCCAGTAATCAGAGCAGTGCAAAATGTAGCCACAGGAAGAGAGCACTATAGAAGAACAGCAGCAATAAAAGAGATTGGGAAGTCTCCCAGAAAGCAGCATCTCAGGGTGTCTCTTTGGGATCCGAAAATCCCGGACCATAGAGTGGCCTGAGCTGTTTGGATCGAAAGTCTG
>PVJX010029727.1:0-22668 GCA_004027295.1 Dolichotis patagonum | reverse complement strand
GGTGCGCAGGTCCCAGAAGACAATTCATGTACTTAACAGTTTATGGCCCTGCACTATATCAATAATGATCTTAGAGTTGTAGTAATAACAGCTGCTATTTGTTGAACACTAAGCATCAAGCATGAAAGCTTGGATTAGGATTTTATTCCATATTCATATTTTTCTGGCCTAGTCTGACTTAAATGAACTTAATATCCATAATGAAATTTTTTTCTCTTCAAGTTTCTGAACAGAAGTGTTTTTATATTTCTATATGTGGACCATGTTCAGCCCAGTTTCCCCCTTTCCTGAATTCTCTAACCTCACAGTTAGGAAAGGCCTGATTTGTCTTTTTTTCTTTTCTTTTTTAGAATGAGCACGAGTTGTCCCCTACTTTGGGACAGAGGGTGATTCTGAGCTGTGCTGTTGGACTCTGTGCTGACATACACAGTAGTTTCACTTTGTCTTATGTAACAGATGATCTTTTCCCTTTCCCAAAGAAACTGCAGACTCAGTCCACTCATTTAACTGTTTAGCAGAGACATATTGAGTGCCTAGGAATCTTGCATGTTAGTTGAATTACTCATCCCACTTACCCTCGTAGGAGTCCGGCATTGGCCCTACTTATAGATCCGTAAATTGAGGCATAGAGCAGTAAGGTGCCTTCTTGATATCACACAGTACATAACGAAGCCAACCCTAAGTCCTTGTGCTACACTTTGAATAAGACAAGATTATAAATGTGATAAATTTTGTTTAAGTAACATAAAGTGGTAGGTAGCAGCTTCGAAGAAGGAGGACTAAGACCCAGGTCCAAACACTAAATTACTGATGTTGTTCTCACCTATTTTTTTTCCTCCTCCTTTGTGGCCTGAAATATTTGAAGAAAAGGTATGGGGCTGGGGCTTTAGCTCAGTGGCTTAAGCGCCTGCCTGCCTTGCAAGCGCGCAGTTGTGACTTCAATCCCCAGTACCAAAAAAAAAAAAAAAAGAAAAGAAAAGGTATGGAAAATATATGGGAAATAAAATATTTATGCATACACAGTCTTGGGTTTTTTTATTTTGTTTTTGTGGTTTTTGATTTTTTGTGGTTTTTTGTTGTTTGGTTTGGTTTGGTCTTTTTGAGACAAGGTTTTGCAATGCAGTTCAGGCTGGCCTTGAGCTCACTTTGTAGGCCAGGCTGGTCTTGAACTCACAACAATCCTGCTGCCTCAGCCTCCTGAATGTTGGGATTACAGGCGTGTGCCACCAGGCTCAGTTCTCAGTCTCATTATTTTTGAGCTAAGCAAAGAATTCTGTTTATTTCAACTTGTACTGAAAATCCTTCAAAGGGTTAGTCCATTTTCTGTCTGCAATATTCCACGGTAAGCGCAGGTGAAACTTCATGACTCAGTTCGTGTAATGCTCTGTCAGTAGGAGTTCTTTGGATCGCAGTGAGAGCATAGTTGTCTTCGGGTAGAGATGAAAAGGTACTGTAGTGTCTTTCAGTCAGGGTTTTTCCATTGCTGCCTTCTGGCCTGAAGTCACTCCAGCCCAGAAAATAATTTCTTACTTAGAGATTTAAGGATCAGGGTATCCTAATAACCATAAACTGCCTAATTAAAGTAGTTGAAAGACCAGTTCTAATATGCTCATTTACTTTGAAGTCCTCTGCTTCCTTGAATTTCAGGTTTTGGTTTCCCGCTAACCACCATTTTGTCAGCCTGTGTCTTTCCTGAGACCCTGCCGGGTGTTAACTCTGCCTCTTCCTTCCAGCTCTTCTAATCTTTTGCTTTGTAGGCTGCTGCATTTATTTCTGCTTCTCTCCTTTTCCCTCCTTTCCAGTTTCTCTCAGTTTCCATTTCTTCTGCTCTGTTCTTTGACATTCTCCTAAAATTTTTTTGACATTCTCCTAAAATTTCCATAAAAATGACCCTTTTTATACATTGTCATTTTGAGATTTTACTGATCAGCTCTTACAAAGACTTTGTTTTAGAACAAGTAAAGAGGAACTGAGAAGCTGGGAAATGTGTCCCTATTTGAGTAGCTGGAAGAAAGACCTCAGAGAGAATCTCCCTCCTCAAATAAATGCCTGTATGTCCTACGGCAAGGACAAGACACTGTGAGTGCCCATGGGCCGAATCTGTCCAACTGCCTGTTTTCCAATGGCCAAGAGCTATGAAGAAGTTTACATTTAAAAAAAAATTTTTTTTTTAAAATAATGTCTTAAGTTACACATGCAAGTTGGATTTTATGGTCTCCGTAATGAGTTTTCCTGGAGCACAGCCATACTGTGTGTGTGCACTGTCTGCAGCCGCTTGGGCACTGCACTAGCAAAGCAAACTGTTTGCTGTCTGGCCCTTTATGGGAAGAGTCTGCCAAAGCCTCACGTAGAATCTTTTGTGTGGTATGATGATGGCCAAATGAACCTTTCTATCCTGGATATAATGGCTTTTAGAAGAAAATTTTAAAATGGACAAGATCTTGTGTATTAGATAGACCCTTTAAAAAGCACTGTTGGGCCCAGATGACCTGTGTTTTTGACGTGGTCTCCAATATGCTTCTCTGTCTCCACTCAAACCATATGTTTTCCTGGCAGCTTACACCAAACCCAGGGAAAGGGGAGGGGAAAATGATGACCTGTAAGTGTTAGATTATGTCAGGAGCTCTTAGCCCCTCGGTTTTTGGGGGGCGGCACTAATATATGGCTCTGAGTCACATTTTTAGATATGATTTAAGACATGTTTCTGGCCTTTCTCTGCAGAGAAAGCATGATAGTATTTGAACTTTAGAGCTCAGCCGCAGTGATGAATGGGCTTTTTTATGCCATGTGATTTCCAGTCATGCCAAGTTCAATAAATCTTACAGTGAACCAGCTGTTAAGGGTGGGCAATGACCTCCAGCGCTCTGAGCACTGGCCTCAGTTAGGATCTTGGAAAGAGTGTGTTACTGCTTTTCCTAAGGTGACTCAACAAAAAGTACTCTGCAGTACAGTTCTCTTCCTCTTTTTTCATGTGTTTTATGGTTTGGATTTGTGTTCTTATTTTTTTTTTTTTCCAGATCTTTCACATTATTACTTTGGGCCTTCAGGGAGAATATTTTATGTCTGCAGACTTTTGTAAACATTAGAAATAGAATATATAAGGAGTTTGTGTGTGTCAGGCATTCCATAAATGATAGATAGTAATGGTAAAGTGAAATGAGAGAAGTTTACAATTGTATACTTTCATCAGTTCAGGAAATTAATTTTCATGATACAGTAAAAAGGATTTGGAGAAACTTTGCTGAAAGTATATTCAATGCAGTACTTTCTAATTGAGAAATTTAGATTCAATCTAAATGTTCATAAAATCATTAATAACGATAAACACTATGTTGACTTGAAAAGTTGTTTACAGTATGAGGGGAATGTTTTATATCATTATTTATGCCATTAATAAATTTTGGAGGAAAAAACAGGATACAATATTTTTAAAGAAAAGAAAAGCTGGGCATTCATTATCACTCTAAAGCAAAGCAGAGGACAAAAGCAATACGAGGTGTTTAATAAGTGTTTCCTGAAGAAAGTAATTTGTGATGTGGGGCAGTACTTGTGTTAAGTAGACTAAAGGAAAATAGCGGCTGCACTTCAGGGTTGAGTGGGGATTGGATGGGAAAGTGCACCTGAAGGACCCAGCACAATGCTGGGCACGTATGTGTTCTGCGAACAGTGGGAATGAAGGCGAGGATCATGCTAATAACGTGCTTAGTGTTGCTGGTTTTTGTTTTCAGAAGATTCCCCTCGCACGGGTCTTGGATTTTGTGGATGGATTTTGGTGGCTATCTCATTCCTATTCGCACTTACAACTTTCCCGCTATCAATATGGATGTGCATAAAGGTAAAGAACGTTTCACTCCCTTCTGGAAGGGGTGAACTCCTCCTCCATAAATCTACTTGGTGTATGCAGGAGATGGAAAGAAGCCATTCTTAGCCTGTAATTCTTTTTCCTTCATCTTCTTTTTTTTGAAGTTTCATGCTACTTACCAGTTAGAATGAAATGTAGAAGATCACCATTACAACATTTCTAGGAGTCAGGTATGGTGGCACACACCTGTAATCTCAGCACTCAGGAGGCTGAGGCAGGAGGATTGCCTTGAGTCCAAGGACAGCCTGGGCTGCATAGTGAGTCCAGGCCAGTTTGGACTACATAGCAAGACCCTGTCTCAAAAAATTTTATCTGGGCCAAGGATGTGAGATAGTCTCTCAAGAGCAGGTTTCCCAGAATTAGTATGGCAAGGTTTGCCTACTGGCTCTACTTTTTACCGTGTGACCTCTGCCATGTTTCCAAATTTGTAAGATGAGAAGAAATAATGCACCTACTTCATAGGGCTGCTGTGAGGATTAAATGAAATGTGCATAGATGACTTATTACCATGCCTGGCCCATAATAAATGCTTCTAAATGCTGATTATTTTCTCTATAGTTAATAATATTTAGATAAATACCTATGGTTTGTATTCCTAAAAGGATAAACTATGCTTCAACCATTTTTACATGAATTAGTTATAATTAAAGGAGTCAGAAGAAGCCAGGAAGGGGACACCCGTCATGAAGCAGGAGGCTGTCAAATTCAAGCTCAGTCCTTAGGCATCTTGGCAGTTTAGCCAGACCGTGTCTCTAAATAAAAAATAAGGAAAGGGCTGGGAGGGTAGCTCAGTGCAAAGGCCCTCAGTTCAATCTCCATTTCCAGAAAAAAAAAATAATAATCAGAAGGAAAACTGAGGTTTTCCTCATAAATAAGTAATGCATGAATGTAAATTAATG
Organism: Dolichotis patagonum; assembly: GCA_004027295.1. Lineage (NCBI taxonomy): Eukaryota > Metazoa > Chordata > Mammalia > Rodentia > Caviidae > Dolichotis > Dolichotis patagonum. Next base: position 17,907 of record PVJX010029727.1, on the reverse strand, counting down.
CATGAGTAATACTAACAACTGAGGAGTGAGGTCTTGGATTTCTATTTGCAATTCTATACTTTCCAAATTTATATAATGAATATCTATTGCTTTTATAATCAGCCAAAACCTAGTAAATAAATATCATGCTTGGAGGGGATAAACATTGGACATATATTTATAGATAATATCTGGATATAGAGGAAAAATATGAAAAAAATATTATTTGACCTTGAGGCATCTAACCTTTTTAGAAGAAAAGCATTTAGGCTTTGCCTATAGATGTTGGTGCTCTTCCCGTGAAGTTGCCATTTATGTCTTTCTTCCAGATTATAAAGGAGTACGAGAGAGCCATCATCTTTAGACTGGGCCGCATTGTACAAGGAGGAGCCAAAGGACCTGGTGAGTGCTGGGGCAGGAGGTCGCCCACCTGGACCCTGAAATTCTTTTCTCTTGTGCCAGGCTCTGCTCTGCTGCCTGGAAAGAGGTCATGGAGCCGAAGTTGTATAACAATAGCCGCGGGTCCAGCTGATCTCACTACTGACCCCCTGCCCTCCCAGCCTGTGGCTTTCCTTGCCATTCCAGCTGAGATTACCTCCCCCAGGAACAGCTACAGCTTTGGAAGTGGGAGCATGAGAACCCCCGGCAAGGAAAGGCCTATAGGTATTCATTTGGCAAACTTCAACCAAACTGCTACTGTGTTCCAGGCCCTGGGAATTTCAGAGAGACAGAATGGCTCCTTCCCTGGAGGATCTTGACACCAACAAGGTGTCTCTTCGGATGTCCTATATCCCATTGTTCTCGCCATTTTCTGAAGCACTTGCAGAAAGTCTTCTTTTGTGACTGTCCTCAGTCATGATGTTGTGGCTGCCTCAGTTTCCTGACAACCCAAAATGTTTCCCGTCCATGGTCATGTTGACTTTCGGGAAGACCCAGAAGTCAAACAGTGCCACGTTGGATGAGTGAAGTGGATGAGGACTCAGCATTGTGTTTTTACCAGTTTGCTTTTCCATTCGATGGCTCTCAGCAGTAGCACCCACCAGTTTTGATCACACCTCATGAAGACACCAAAAGGATTCTAGAACTGTGTCTAAAAATGATGGAATAAATGTGTTCAGAAAAGGGGGACGTATTTTGAGGAGATGAATAGCAGTATGTCTTTTGCTGTAAGAATTTCAAAAACTGTAAACGTTCACCGTGTGTTTCGATCATACCTAGGGCACTGTATGGGACATGTATTGTGACTTAGTAACGGCAGAGATCAGAGTAATAAGAAACCCACAGATGCGTCACTGACTTGCACTCATAGTGGATGAGACAAGGCCCCCGGGGATGACTTCCCAGCTGAGTCTTGAGGCAAAGGAAGGTGGTAACCACAGGCAGGCAGTCCCAGCAGAAACGACAACCTGTACAAAGCACTGTAGGAAGAGTATTTGGATTGAGGGACCTTCCAGCAGCTCAGTCCAGTGTGAGCCAGGGTATGAGGACAGAGGCTGTGACCAAAGAGGTGAGCAAGCAGGCTCTTTCAGGACCATGGTAGGCAAGTCTGTTCGGGAAGAGTCCTGTGCTTGCAGCATAGCAAGTGAGGCATAGGAGAGAAGCTGGAAATAATTGCACTGGCCCGCGTGAAGGAAGAAAAGTGACAGTAACAGTGGCATAAGGAAATGAATGCCATGGGGCCTTCCTGGGAACCTTCAAGAGGAATGAGCAAGCGAGAGGAGTGAGGATGATTTTCCAGGCTTTTGGTTTGCAATTGGCTCGCAGTTGGTAACTTTGGTGGTTGATTTGAGAATTGCTGAAAAAGGGAGCAGAGATGCCAGTGTCTGTGTGACCCTGTGTTTCTTTGTTGCAGGTTTGGTTTTTGTTCTGCCTTGCACCGACAGCTTCATCAGAGTGGACATGAGGACCATTTCTTTTGACATTCCTCCTCAGGAGGTGAGCTTTTCTTTCCTTTTTCTTTTCTGTTTTTTATTTTAAAGAGGATAAAGCCAAGGAAAATAGAACAGAATAAAACCAATCAAAATAAACCAGTAGAAGTGATCCAGGACTTCAAAACCTTACAAATTCAGCAATAGTTACCATAATGCCTTTTGTTGTCTTCAGAATAGGTGCAGACACCAGATTTTGCATAGCAAAAATTTAACAGAACAGAATAGAACCAGTTAAAAACAAAACAATGAATGCAATAAAGGACTTCAAAAGAAGCCAATAGTAAATCTAAAATGGTTACCATAATGCCTTGCTGTCTCTTAAATAGCTGCTCATGTCATCAGAGATAACATAATCAAACAAAAGAGAAGAAAATAAAATGCAACCCAAAAAACAATGAAAATGATAAGATTTCTAAGGGGGAATCCCTTCCTGGTGAGCCTGATTAGCTCCTTCTGCAGTCCATGAATGACGCTGACTCACAGAGAGAGGCTTGGGTCTGGCTCAGTGAGCTTATCTTTTGCGATGGCTGAGGAATCATATATGAACGTGCTTTACCCTGAAAAGGAAGACACTTTTGCCCTGCCCTGCCCCTTGCCTCCCTGCCCCCTGCCCCCTGCCCTGCCCTGCCTTGCCCTGCCCTGCCTTTTAAGACAAGGTCTCAATATGTAGTCCAGTCTAGCCTCAAACTCAGTGACCCCCTGCCTTAGCCTCCTTAGCTTTGAAAAGGAGGACACTTTTGAACCTGAATCCCTTCTCCTTTGCCAGTTCCATGACCCTGGGGAAGAGCTTGGCATCCTCAGTGCCTTAGCTGCTTTCTTACTATAAAACAGAGGTTTTAATAGCAGGACCTACCTCATGGGATTCCGGGAGGAATAAATGAGGTATCACATGCGAAGCGCCTAGGGCAGTGCCTGATGAACGGCAAGCGCTGCATGAACGCTGGCTGCTGTGACAGCAAAGTGGACCGTAAAGCCAGTAGGAGCGGAGCCTTAGCATCCGCACTGCAGTCACCGTCACGATTTTTGCTACCATAGTTCTCCCTCGGTGGGTTTTGGATAGAAGATGCTATTTATGTAGTTCAGTAGTTGAGATGTCGTTATTGAAACTACTCATTTGGCATTTTAGATATATTCATCAATATTTTGTGCTTTTTTTTTTCTGGCAACTTCACAAATATTGTCCCAATTGAAAACCACAGCAGAATCTGTAGAAAGTAAACAGAGTGGCAGTAAAATGAGAGAATTCCTCAAAGTATAAAGGCAAAGCCAGGACAGAAACTGAGCTCTTCCAAATCCTGTCCAGTGCTTTTTGCCCAAGCTCCCTGCTAACTGCAACCTGCATTTGCTGCATCATGGCCCTGAAGAGGGTCCCAGCCCATGCCTTAGGAGACAAAATAAGCTTTGCAGACAGAAAACCTCTAAGCGCGATGAAGGGAAAGATAGAAGAACAAGATCCGTGTTTCCTGGCTGTCCCCAGGTTCTCAGGATGATGGTGGAAAACGGCCAGGTTGCTTTCTGCTGTCAGAAAATCCAGAACCAGGCCAGGAGCTCCCTTGCTGGTACTGACCCAAGTAGTTGCTGAAGTCAGACTTTTTAAGCCCCACAACCGTAGAGATGCCAGAAACCTTTTTTACCCACGTCTTACAAGGACAAGTGTGCCAGCTCCCTCTCTCTGCAAGTTTTCCCATCTTTCAAGGATGCCTGGCTCCCAGAAGGAGCCCCTTTCTTGGAGCTGTTTTGAATTCTGGCCATTTCCCATGTAAACATCTCAGGCATCTGGCAGGGCTGCTGTGAGCTCCTCCTTTCCAGCAGCTCCCTCCTGCCCTGCAAGCTGCAGAATGCAGAGCAGATTGGAACTTGGCAAGCAATCCTTTTTCTGATCCCCTGTGAACTCACTGTGAAGGGAGATAAACACTTTGCCTCCAAAACAGATGCTGCAGCTTTGCAAGCAGCTGTGGCAGTCACAGTGGCAGGAATCCAGCCCCTGAGTGACACTCATTTTCCCATCACATCCTGGGGAATAATTTTCACACAAGATGGTAATAGACTGTACATTTATTTACAAGTCCCCTGCTTCTCTTTCTTGTTAAAGATATTTTTAGATTGCTGAAGAAAAAAAAAAAAAGACGATGACTGCTTTGATACCTGATAGAACTGAATAGCTACCTAGCAAGTGTTGTTACTGCCTTCCATTTACATGACTCAGTATGCTTTACAAAAAGCTTTGTTTACGCATTGCACAAAGGTCTTTTAAATTGACCTTATTAATCACCTGCTGTGTATCAAGCCCTAGGCCATTGCTAGAGATAGAGAGACAAACTGCCCCAAGAAGGTCATAGACTGAAAGAGAAGTAGAACTGTCAATAAAAGATGTCACTGCCCTCAGGTGCAGCTGCCTGTGCCAGGGAAGACGGCCTGAGTCTGTTGAGTGAGGCGGGGGTGTTTCACAGAGGAAAGATGCATGAGCGATGTGTAGCAATGTGCTAGTTTCCTGTTAAGGAACTGAGAGGAGACTTCAGGTGGAGTCAGGGCTGGTATAAAGGCCTGAGGATATGAACGCGGAGCATGCGGGGACCCACATGTGACTGAGCGCAGAATGTGGGTAGGAGTTGGTAGAGTGAGGCCAGAGGTACTGCAAGGCCAGCTGTTGATGGACTTTGTCTAGAAAGTGGCAGGAAGCCACTGGAGCATGTTAGTCCAGGGTTGCTGACTTAGGACTGAAGATGGCTGTTGCATAAGCCCAGGTGCTTCTTGCTTGTGAGAGAGTTAAGTCCTGATAGACCCACAGCAAGGTGAAAATAGCATTCAGTCAAAGATTCATTTACTGCATCAACCTCACCGAAGACTGGTGATTTCAGGACCCAGGCACTGTGGAGTGGCCTTTGTTTCTCCTCACAGTCTCGGGGCTGACTGGGAGCTGATGCTCACTGCTGCCGCCCACCATCATAAGACAGAAATCACCGCATATTGCGGGCCTGGCAAGAGGCCGCAATTCCGAAGGTGGAGTTGAGCGTGTCCTGACAGTGAACTGATTTCGCCTCCTGGTGAAGTCAGATCATCCTAGAGAGAACTCTTCAAGTCAGGCACCATCTATCTGTATAGGACATGAATCAGAGACAAAGGGAGGTAGTTTTTTAAAAAGAATGATCTAAATTAATTCATTACTGTTAATAGGATCTGTTTTTTACTTAATACAGTTAATACCATTGTCTGAAATTGAAAAATAGTAAAAGATGTCTCTTTTTGGATGGGAGGTGAGCTGGAGATGAAACCTAGGGCTTTTGCACCGAGTTATGTCCCCAGCGGTTTTTTATTTTGTATTTGAGACAGAGCCTTGCTAAGTTGCCCCACCTGGGCTTGAGTGTACACTGGTCTCACCTGAGCCTCCCAGAGTGCTGGGTTCACAGGTGCTCACTGCTACGCTCAGTTTAAAGGTAGCTCTCGTTGTGTGTCAGGCACTATTTTCAACCCTTCAATGAGTTAACTTATTATTTGAACAACACCCTTGTGATATTGGTACTATTATTAAACTCTACCAATGAGGAAACTGAGCCCCACAGAGGTTAAGTCATTTGTATTACTGTCTTCCTAGTGTCTGGTGTCCCTCACTCAGGAAACGTTTTTAGTTCGGTGCCGTGTTAAGCATTCTGATGCAGCACGCCATGAATACATTTGTGCCTGGCCTGGTCATATAAACACATTCCCATGCATTTAGTCCCAGGAGTACTGTGCTATTTGTAGTTCATGAACCCCAGCTCTCTCACGGCTCTGTTCCTTCATCCACACATTCCTCTCTACCTTAGATGCTGTCCACCCGACCCTCAGAGTATATTCTTTTTCTCCAGATTCAGTCAGGTCTCTCCCCTGCCCCTCTTAGCTACCCACCCACCCCTCCTCCCTGAAAAGGCTTTCTTGACTCCCCGACCTCCTGGGATGTAGAGACCAAAGTTTTTCCTGCCTTTTTCCCAATACAATTTCTGCTAGTGAGTGGCGTCCAAAAATTTGCTGAGTGATTGTATGAGTCAGTACATTTAAAGAACACATGAATATGTTTTGTTGGATTTCTAAGGGTAAAATGAACTTGCTGATGCCTTAGTCAAGAAAAGCTACTGGCGTGTCAAGCTAGTCTGTAGAATAACAGTCCTGACAGCCGTGTGACAGAAAGTGGTCAGCCGATACAGTGTTGCTTTCCTCCTCTTTCAGGTCCTCACGAAGGACTCAGTGACAATTAGCGTGGATGGTGTGGTCTATTACCGCGTCCAGAACGCGACCCTGGCAGTGGCAAACATCACTAATGCTGACTCAGCGACCCGTCTTCTGGCACAAACTACTCTCAGGAATGTTCTGGGCACCAAGAACCTTTCCCAGATCCTCTCTGACAGGGAAGAAATTGCCCATAATATGCAGGTGAGGGATTCACCAACCCAGCAGAAATGTAAACAGGGTCATGGTGATTTGAGAACTTTTCATCCATTCAAGTTGGTGATCTCTGGCCTGTTGTTTTCTTTAGGTTTTCTAGATTAGGGGGAAGGGGTCACTGCTTGTCACCCTGACTGCTCATGGGTCCATGACACTCAGATGCATGTTTTTAGTTTCCTCCGGTGTTTATTTTTCCCCACAGCTAATATGAGCTTTTTTAGTTAGCACGATTGCATTCAGAGGCTGTTCTGCACGACTGCAGATATTATCCAAGCCTTTTTCTGTGTGTGAATGCCATGAATTCCCTTCTACCCGGTGTGCTGTCCAGTCTTGCTTCAGTAGTAGGTGTGAAGCCTGGCTCTGTCCACAAACTTAAAGTGAATCCTTAAGTCTGAATTCCAACTGTAAGTAAAACCTCATTGCGTGTAAAGTCTATGGTCTCACTTAATGTGCACCACGAGTTCACAAAATAGTATAGTTTCCTTCCTGCCCCTGTAAAGAGGAAAGTGAGACACAGAGAGGTAACATTCCTCACACCGCATCACACTTGCTTGCGATGCAGTCACTGTAGCCCTCAGGCTGGCCGTCTGCTTTTGTAGTAAACTTTCTCTGGAAGCCACACCCATCATATGAGTTACCCAGGGTTTCTTTTGACCTGCAGTAGCTGCAGCAGAGCTGCGAGTGATCGACGTGCAGTTCTTGTGCATCCCTTTTAGAAGAAGTTGGCCATTGGCTTCTAGGAGCAGATTCGTGATCAGGTCCCCGGTAACACAGCTCTGGTCAGCCTGCTTCTCTGCTCCCCATCCCAGTGACTGCAGCCACCATGAGCATCTGTGTGGGTGGTGACCTGTGCTGCTTTCCCGCTGTCCCCTAACAGTGCACGCTGGATGATGCCACAGATGACTGGGGAATAAAGGTGGAGCGGGTGGAAATTAAAGATGTGAAGCTCCCCACGCAGCTTCAGAGAGCTATGGCAGCAGAGGCAGAAGCATCCCGGGAGGCCCGAGCCAAGGTAATGTTTTCTCTTTGTTTTTTTTGTTTTGTTTTGTTTGGTTTTGATTTTTTTAGTTATTTTTCTCAACAAATTTTCTTCTTTAACTCCACAAAGCTCACTGAAACAAAACAAAACAAAACAAAACAAAACAAAACAAAACAAAACACTGAAACAATCCTGAAGTGCTTTGTGAAGAGGGACGACCTCCCCACCACTCTGAACCTGTGAACCTATTCCCTCAGAGTCACACTCTGAATAGTTTTTGTGTGTTCGTTTTTTGTTTTGAAACAGAGTCTGGCTGTGTAGTTCAGGCTGACTGGCTTTGAATTCCCTGTGTAGCCCAGCGTGGCCTCAAAGTCATGGTGATCCTCCTGCCCAGCCAAGTGCTGGGATTGCTGACATGCACCACCACGCCCAGCACTCTTGACAGTTTAGTGCACCTAAATGTTGTTTGATTAGGTTGTTGGACAATTGGCTTATTTTACAAAAATAGTCACACCAACAGATTGTTGTACACCTTGCCCTGTTTGTTTAAGAGTTTATGGGCATAGCACTGAGGATATATTTGTTTAGATAATATAGAAAAGAAGCCAGGAGTATGCACCTGTAATCCCTGCACTTGGGAGCGTGAGGCAGGAGGATTGCCATGAATTCAAGGCCAGCCTGAACCATATAGCAAGACTCTGTCTGAAAAGACAAAAAAGAAAAGGGTATCTTTTAAGGTGATAATGTACAGAAATACAGGGTTCTCTCACGAAACCTAGAAACAGGCCGTAGACTCAAGCCTCACCAGAACTGCCCTCGGGACCTGAAAGTAGTCAGGACTGAAGGGAGCCACTCATTACCTTCCCTTGGCCAGGTCCACTTATAGATAGTTTGTGGCCAATGACATTTGACTCTCAAGGTGACACACTGTGCCAGGTGAACACCAAAGACACAGACCGGTCCTGACACCAAATTCACGAAAAAGAGGTTTTCTTTGGTCCAACTTTGGTTCAAGGGTAAAGTTTGGCACTAACACAATCCCCACACCCAACCCTTTGATAGCTGGAAGAAGAGGGGGTATGTGTGTGCGTGTATGTGTGTGTGTGTGTGTGTGTTTGTTACCAGAGATTGGACACATCGCCTTTGTACTTAGCTACATCCCCAGGCCTCTTTTTTTTTTTTTTGTAACATTTTGAGGTGTAATCTCCCTCAGTTGTCCAGGCTAGGCTCAAACTTGCCATCCTCGTGCCTTAGCCTCCCAGAGTGCTGTGATTACAGGCATGTGCCATCACACCCAGCAGAAGAGTTTTCATGAGACAGGTTGCTGTAGCCTTGGCATATCTCCTAGACGTGAAGAACAAACCAATTTATCATCATTGGACAAGAGTAATAACTGATGATATTTGGCTGACCACAAAACCCTGTTGTTTTCCTAGAATGCTCTTTAAGCCATGATTGGTTAGTATAATTTCTTAGCACCGAATAGAAGAGTAGCCATGACATGCTACCTCCAGAATCTTATGTTAACCAGGATTCTAAATTTTCCTAATATGATTATTGATACTTGCGATAACCACCTTATGATGTTACAGAATCCTCAAGTACCTTCTTTAAAATCATTGTTTTAGAAGACTCAGTTATATTTGATAATGTTAGTAAATGTTCCCTACTATCATCTAGTTATTTTAGAAAATTAAAGATTTGTTTTTACCTATACTCTGTTGTCAACCAAAATCTCCATTTCTAAACCATATTGCATAATAGAATTCCCCGTGCATAGAATAGCACGGTGTGAAGGATCCTCAGAGATTATCTTCCTCCCCAAGGTGACAGATGCCTCATCTAAACACACTGTACCCCACCCCCAGGAGCACTGTGTGCCCCTGAACTTAGATTGGTCTCAGATTTGGTCCTTCTCAGTGCTCTAAGTGTCAGCCCTCAACTGTTTGGAGGTAACCCTAGAAATGGAACTTGTTTGCCATCCCAATAGCCAAGTGAAAAATTGAAACCTAGATTCTCTCAAGGTCACACTCTTGATTAATGGCAATGGAAATGAGAATTCTCCTCTACTTCTCCGGCCTTCTGTTTATGTCTCAGATAGGCTGAACCTTCTCCACAGCACACCAGTTTAGAGAAAAAGTTCCTGTCATTTCTTTACAACAAGATCAGAAAGTCTGATACAATTTTGGTCACCATGTGTCACTTGGATAGGGCTGTAAGGTTAGTCTGACAGTTGTTTCATGAACCTTGATAGAAACTAATTATCTTCAAGGTTAATATTCACACAATGAGCAAACACTTCTGTAAAAAAAACAGTAACCCTAGTACAACTATAGGCTCATTTCAGGTTCTCATGGAAAACATAGGAGTCACAGTTTCTTCAACAAATTGCAGAGGAACAGAGAGATTGGTTGTGAGAATCTACAGATTAAGAGACTTCTGAGAGAAATGCCTTAATTAGTCACAAGGAAATTCAAATTTGTATTATAGCAGATACAACTCTAATGTCTTAGCTACTTTTCTCATTACTTGAACAAAATACCTGACATCCACAAGTTAAAGAAGGAAGGAGTTTATTTTACCTCACAGTTTGTAGAGGTTTCAGCCCATAATTAGCTGGCTCCCAGGCAGTGGGGACATGACAAAGGGCATGGCATGGCAGGCTGAAGGAAGTGAGGGAGAAAAGCAGCACCAGCAAACTTCCCTTTCCCTTTTATCCCATCCAGGCTATACAGCTATTGGTTGGTGCTACCCACATCAGAGTGGGTCTTCTCATCATCCACATTAGAACTGTGCTAAACCAATCAGTGGACTCGTTTAGTTTTCATACTCTTAATCCACATTCACACACCCTAGATCCAGCCACCTCTGAAAAGCCCTACCTATGAGCACATGAGGTTTTGAGGGGACATCTAGATATAAGCCATATTATCTAGCTATCCATCAAATGACTTGGAAAAAGAAATATAAGAACAGAAACAAGTGTGGCTATGGGAGGAACTAGAATGCTCATCTCTGCTGGTAGGATTGTACATTGGCATTGTGGAAGATAATCTAACTATGTATTTGCAGACCCAGTACCTTACTACTCAACATGTGTCTCAGGGGATTGTGCTTATAAGTGTGTACCAAGAGGCATATCCTAGGATGCACACAGCAGCATTTTGTAATTGCCCCAGACATGAAACTGCCCTGATGTCCACCAGTTGAATGGGTGAAGTATGGTTTATTCACCTGGAGGAATCCTCTGTAACAAAGAGGACAAACCCATAACTGCTTGTAAACTCAAGTGGAGGGAAGAAGCCTTGCACAAAAGAGGACAGATTCTCTATACATGGTGCTATATGTTAACCAAGCCTCTTTTTAAAGTTTTTAGGCCAACTCTTAATGGTTCAGATTGTAAATCTTTAGTGCTTGCATTCTCCCTTATTTCCTGTTTACAACTCAGAAAAATGTCTAGCATATGCTGTCTGGCTCATGTTTCTGGGCTGGTGTCCTGTGGAGAAGGGGTGGAGTACAAAACTGAAGAATATCACCTTTCTCTGCCTTTTCCTCTCAGCAGCCTATATGTTCTCCAGAGAGGGCTGGGAAGTGCCAACCTCACATATGTGTAAAGGTGGAATTTTAAACTATGATCTGTGGAGCCTGGGGATGTGGCTCAGTGGTAGACCACTTGCCTAGTCTGCATGAGGTCCTAGATTTGATCCCTACAACTGCAAATGCAATATAATAAAATAAAAGCTTGAGAATATAAAGCGTTGATTGACATGAAATTACTACACATTTAGAAAAAACAAAAAAAAACAGCCTCACACACTTCACAAATCGCTTTGCTCCCCAAGATGCTATCTGAGGCATGTACTGGGCCTTATCTAGACAAAGCCTGTGGTATTGTGTTCAATCTTTGGCAGTTTGCTCAAGACATCTTTTCTATGAACAAACTGTGTGAACAACCCAGTAGGTCTGGCTTTCCCACCAAGAGATTGTGTATTGATTGGTGGTGGGAAATGAGATATTTTTGCAGTTAGTCCACATAGAGACCAAAAAAAAAAAAAGTATCTAATTGGATATTTAGGATGACATGGAAAAAAATCAGAGCCTGCTGTTTCCATGGCAGGGGTTTATTTATGAATTCTCTAGTGCTTGCCTTATAATATGGTCATGTGGTTTTCTGTGCGTATGTTTGGCACCTGCCTCTTCTCACAGACCAAGGTAGGTGGGCACAATGGTTTGCCTTGATAAATTAGGGTCTTTACCCTGTGAACCAGTAGGTACCATATGCTGTGCACCTTGGGTCCATCCATGTACTACCCATCCAAACAAAACCTAGAAACAACAGTCTCACCAGCCAGTCTCTAAATACTGTTGACTGTCCCTCTAAAGTAGCTCCCAATCCACTTTGTCCTCATTGTCCTCATCCTCACCACCAGTGAGTCCTCCTGGCCTCTCTGAAGCAGTTCCACAACAGCTCGTGGCCTCTCCTCTCTCCTTAGACATCCCTCCTTGTTTTCTGAATGTAGATCTGATGAGGTTACGTACCTGTTTAAAACTGATCCATGGCTTCCTGTTATCTACAGAACAAAAATCAAATGCCCTCAGCCTTCCCTACCCTGCAGATCCTGGCCTCACTCACCCCCCTACCTTTTCTGTCTTCCCCACACAGCCATCAACAGTTTTCTGGAATATACAAGCTTTTTTATACCTCAGTGCTATTCCCTATCTTCTGCCTAAAATGTTCTTCCACAACTTTATCCAAACAGAAAGAAAACCTTTCATTCTTTAAGGTTCAACTTCTGTAACCTCACCACCTTGGTCTCTGCCTACCTGTCCTGCTTGCACTGTTCCCTGCACATATTTCTGTCTGTGTTCATCACATTAGGATCCCATGTCTGTCTCTGCTAGTGAAAAGGAGCCAAGGAAGTCAGGGATTCCATCCTCCATCTTCAGCTTCTGCACAGGGTTTATTTACACCTAGAGGCCCCCAAAGTCTGCTGTATAAGTGAACAATATCTCCTTGGGCATAAGACCATTGCTGCCGATTCTGATATTCACAAGGACTTTATGAACCATTTGTATCTTGAGGTCCATTCTGAGAGCAATGTGGTGAAACTACATTCTTAATCTAAATGATTTAGGATAACTTTATAACTTCTCTCCTTCTGGGATTATGAATTAAAGATAACTGCCTTGATTTAGTTTCTAAATCTCATGTATCAAAGGACAGTCATACTCAAAAATCGGGTCTTGATAGCACATGCCATTCCTGTACAGTAGTGTCTTCTTACTAACTCTGCATTTTAGGTACCTTTTTTCTGTCTTCCTCACAATGGTCCTGTGAAGTGTTGACCCATTTTGAGAATAAAAAATAGAGTTTCTGATGTAAAATAACCTCTTTGAGAATATTTCGTTATTAACTCACTGTTGTATACCACGCCAGTGATCTGCAAACTTTTTTACCCATGTAATTCCTTAAAGAATATGTAAAATATATATCCATCACACATTTTAAATTGGCATGTAAAAATCTTGGAGATACATGCATACAATTTCTGGCATGTTGTAAACATTGACGTCTTACACTGAAACGGGTAACATCATTCTTTTAAATATATCCAGTAAAATTTAAATAATACAACGACTTAACCATCCATTTAAAAATATATAACCTCTTTTGTAGCAATTCTGAGTATTACACTATACTTTTTTTTTCCTAAAATTATATTTCCATTTCACCTCTTATCTACAGATGCTTTCCCTAATATATTTTGTCATGATTTATTTTATTACCCTACTGTAACATCTTTAGTATACAAGTTACAATTTTTTAAAATTTCTTGTAACTATAAACAAGGGAAATGCTTCTAGAATTTCTCCCAAATAAGGAATAAGTGTTTACTAGAAATGCTGCTCAATGCAATAAATGAAGGGTTACATCACAAATGTGTAGATGGCTATTATTTATTGTTAGAATGAGACAGGATTTGGTACCAATTTTCTTCCCAGTTTTCATTTTTTATAGACAAGAGAACTGAGAAATATTAATATAAATAAGCTGGTGGAAGTAGTTTTATTTAAAAGTCACACAATTCTTAGCATTCTCTTTGAATATATGTTCTAAAAGATCATACAGCAATCTTTTCTCAAAATATAGTTTTAATGATCCATCAGCTTTCAGTTCAATAAGGTCCTCTTTCCTTTCTTTGAAATCAAAGAATTAGAAATCCACATGATTTGCAGAAAGATTTATGTGGAGTCTCTGAAATCATTGTTCTTTCTCAAGTCCTATACACTATTGTGACTTATCTTTTTGTATGGTACCCTAGAAAATGAGAGAAAAGGAATCATATATATATATATATATATATATATATATATATATATATATCATATATATCATATATATCAGATGTATATATCAAATGTATAATATATATATCATGAGCTAGGCCCAGTCTAGCAGTTGATTTCCTTAACACTACTCAGGCATACTCCCTGGGAAGTTTCACATACTACCTGCTGCATACATCTCCAGTTTGAAAATCGCTGTATACCACCATGTGGCTTCTCCAGTCTGACCTCTCCTTTCCCTTGCCCATAGGTTATTGCAGCTGAGGGAGAAATGAATGCATCCAGAGCTCTGAAAGAAGCCTCCATAGTTATCACCGAGTCTCCTGCAGCCCTTCAGCTTCGATACCTTCAGACACTGACCACCATTGCTGCTGAGAAAAACTCCACAATTGTCTTCCCTCTGCCTATAGATATGTTGCAGGGTATCATGGGGGCAAAACACTGAGCCATGTAGGCCCGCACTGAGATGAGCTATACATGTCTGAGGAAGAAGTAGGAGACCAAGTTAGCCTTCAGCTCACTGAAGAGAGTAGAGAAGGGAACCTTGAATATCCCCCCTCTTTGTCCCTTTGTATATGTCAAGGTTTTTAGAATGTGTAGTGATCATAGAAACAGTGGAAGGAATTTGTGGCTTGTAAATACTAAGAAGAAGAGACAGACTGGTGATTTATATGTAAGATAATATCCTACTCTTTAATTAAGAATTTGTATTTTAGATCATCCTGGAATACGTTAAATCCCTCTTCTTTTGACATCCATTGAGTCATGCTGAATCCACTGTCAGCAACCTGACCAGAGGCAAGAATGCAAGCTAACACTCCCACCTGACACCATGTGCTACAGCCAGCTTCTCTGGGCCTTCTGTGCCTTACCTCCAGGGAGTCCTAATTAAGGACATTTCCTGGGTGTCTACCTACTTTATAAACCCAAACCTCACTGAATAGGAGGCATCTTCTTGTTGTACCTATCAAACTAGAACAAATGGTCAGGATCAATGAAAACGGTTGTACTGACCCTTCAGTAAGTTTTTAAATTCAGCATTGTAGTGGTCCTTGTGAAAACAACAGATATATTTTTTGTAACTCCTTTGAGCCTCTTTCAGGAGGAAAACATCCCTCTGTGGTCTCTTTCAAACCAGCTAACTACTTATCACAAAAGTGCTTCTTCTAACTTGTGCCTGTTTTCATATATCATTTTGAATAGTTTTGACTTTTTAATAAAAATTTCTCTAAGCTCTATAAAGTTATACGCATTTGAATAGCTAAAGAATTAAAAGGTTTTTTAAAAAATATCTTCAAAAAACCATTACACGTTACTGTCTGCATGCTACTAACTATTGTATACTGCTAAATATCCTGCCTACCAATCCCTCTCATGAAGACCTGTAATATTAAAGGATCATGGCCCAATACTGTCAAGCTTAGGATACGTATGTGAGATGTAAAACTCTTATAGTTCGCTGCATCTTTTCCTTAAGTCTGTGTTGACACAGAAGAAGGAAGTAGTCAGCTCCTTTGGGCCGTTACTTCTTAGCCTGTAATATTAGGAAGCATCTTCTTTTGCAAATGCCTATGAATTGGAGCAACCTGACACTTTCTACTGGCCCGGAAGCCTGGTGGTTGACATTTACAACACATCCTCTTTGAGGCTCTCAGTTTACCTGAAGTCTGAGAATAACAGCTTCCTTTTCCAGCACCTGTCTTCATCTCAGCCCTTAGCTGAATCATTCTGTCATTCCCAGCCCACAATATCCCTTCCACCATTCTCCATTTTCAAGCTTATTTTAGAAAACTTCAAACTACCTTCTGTCCAGGTTCTTGAGTTTATTAGAGGTGTATGCACTGTTTCAACGCAGGACTCCAGTTGCATTTGCATTTTAAATTTTAAAATAATATTTTTGTCTGTAGACCCTTGACCATTGAGGACCAGGAAACTCCATACCCTGGTGAAAAAATCTCAGTTGACAGTGCTTCTGGATAAAGAAAGTTTTTCTTTCTCCAGATACCAAACAGTCATCCTTGGGAGGGGAAAAACCTAGAAGGGGCCCTGGGGTGAGAGCATTAGTGCAAAAGTGTTTACCACAGCATTCTTTTCTGACAATATACATAATAAAGTGTGTGCGCTTTAATTTTCTCTGGGTGCAAGTCTGTTTCTGAACCCCTGCAACATCCAGCCTTTGAAGAGCTGTCCTGGATTAATAGTAGCCCACCACTTATAGAGTACTAGTTGCTTATCTCCCTGTGCTTAAACACACGTGCATACATTCATCATTTGTCCTCAAAACAGCTTGATGAGATACACGCTACATTTCATAGAGAAGACACTGAACTTCAAACTCTCATGGTGGTGAGGAGCAGAGCTAGTATTAAGCCCAGACTGTCCAATGCCAAAGTCCACCTAAGATGTCTCAATGTATCTTCATGTGTCACTGCTTCCATGGTCCCTGTACACACCATCCCCAGCTGCAGAAGTCATTTTATGTACAGATCATGAGTTTCCAAGACAATCAAAATTCATTTGACTTTGCATTCACACCGAACTAGGTTCTATACTTAAATTTTAGTTTTGGGTCATCTGCTCAAGCTGAAGTTCAACCCAAATAAGGGGAGTTGATTTTGTGTTCATAACCACAAGGTGTCACAACACCTTGGTCTAAAACAGAAAGAACCAGGGTCCCACTGACGTAGAGCTTTACCCACCTTACTCATCAGTGGTTTTCAAACTTCCTTTCAGAAGTAAGCTCCTTTGGTCAAAGGAAAGTGCATGCTGGTCTTTTACCAGCATCAGTTCTGAAGTTCACATGTATAATATTTACAAAAGTACACCAATAAGTATAATGAGACTGTTTTGAAAAACAAAAATATTAACCAGACTTAAGAGTTACAATCATGGACCAGCACTGCCAGCTGCTGAGTTCATATCCACACCCCTAGGTCAGGGGATTGTGTCCTGGGGGATCTGCCGGGCCCAGTTATTCACGCCCAGATTCTGCATCTCAATTAAGAGAACGGAGAGTCTACAGAGAGGTAGAGGTGACCTGGGGTGAGTTTCAGTGACCTGGGGAGGGTTGGAGACCTACATTCCGGATTTTGATTTCCTGGGGAGCTACCAGGATGCTGGACTGGGTCCAGCAGATTGCAGGGCCTTAGTTGGCCATGCTCAGCGGCCTTGTTTAAGTCCAGGAGGCAGAAACCTTGCTCGGGGACTCTGGGCTCAATTGGGCTGGCCTGGGGATGGCTTGTAACCAGCACTGCTGGCTGCAGAGTTCATATCCACACCCCTAGGACAGGGGATTGTACCCTGGGGGCTCTGCCGGCCCCAGTTATTCACGCCCAGCTTGTGCATTTCAATCAAGAAAGACAAGAATCTGCAGAGAGGTGGAGATTGCCTGAGGTGAGTTCCAGTGGCCTGGGGAAAGTTAGAGACCTACATTCCGGCTTTTGAGTTCCTGGGGAGCTACCAGGAAGCTGGACTGGGTCCAGCAGATTGCAGGGCCTCAGTCAACCATGCTCAGTGGCCTTGTTTCAGTCCAGGAGGCAGGAACCTTGCTCAAGGACTCTGGGCTCAACTGAGCTGGCCTGGGGACAGCTTGCGACCAGCACTGCCAGCTGCTGAGTTCATATCCACACCCCTAGGACAGGGGATTGTGCCCCAGGGGTTTCTCTGGCCCCAGTTCTCCATGCCCTGCTTCCGCCTCTCAATTTAGGGGGCCAAGTACCTGCAGAGGAGCTGAGATTGCTCCAGTAGCTGAGGGTGCAGGAGGAGATTTGCAGCACACCCAGAGGAAGCTTTGGAACACCACTCAAACCAAGGAAATAAAGAAAAAATGACAAAAGGAAAGACCAAAAGGCAGGCTCAAATCACCAGCCCATCCCAAGAAAGGCTGGGAGCCCTGTACATAGAAGAAAATAGAAGTCATACACCTGAAATGTCTGAAATGATATCAAATGAAATAAATATGCAAATAGGGGAAACTATGGAGAAATTCAAATTAGAAATATTTGCCTAGGTAAAAGAAGAAATGATAAAAGTAGTGAAAGAAATAGTGAACACATCTAGTGAAGACACAGCTAAAAAATTAGAGGAACAAAGCAAACAGATAGAATCCCTCAAAGAACAATATAAGAAACAAACAGAATGCATAAAGCAGATTCAAAGAGATATACAGGAAATGAAAAATTCTATTGAAAGCTGTAAAAACCGCCTCAATGAAAGTGAAGACAGAATTTCAGACCTCGAAGATAAGATTGC
>PVJX010029726.1:0-22668 GCA_004027295.1 Dolichotis patagonum | reverse complement strand
TCACTGTTTGAATGTCTACTTTACATGTTTTAACTTTATAATTTGAACAACTATTTCCAAGAAGTCAGTATGTAATTTGTCCAGTAATAATCTCTTAGGTTTTTTTGTTGTTGTTCTTTTCCTTTTTTCCTTGGAATTCTGTATTGTTGCTACCCTTTATTCTGTTTTTTTTTTTTCTTTCTTCTCTTTAAATAAAATTAAAAAAACAAAAAAAAAAAAACCGAGATTGTACTCCAATAAACATCTATAAACTTCCCAGTTACTTCTCTTGAGAACAAGGACAAAGCTTTACGTAGTTCTATGGCCCCCCTACACATGGATGGGTGAAGTTAAAGGATTCCTCAGGATGTGAGTGAAACTCAAGCCATCTTCCTCATTAACTTATTCCAAAAAGACAAGCCACAGAGTACTTTCAGATTAAAAAACACTGAGCTTCAAGCCCTATACATACATGCCAATGAGATTCTGAGTTGGAAATCTGCAGAATGTCCAAAGCTGGCTCCAAGTCATGATTAACTAAAGGAGCCCCTCTTTGTTACAAAATAGCTGTCTTCATGGAGCCAAGCTTAGGGTAAATTTTGTTCCTGGAAGCACAACTGCCCTATGCCTTCGCTTCAGCTACTACTTCCTGCAGACTCCCCATTGTAGTACAGACTGTCTGTTATGCCACAGAATTGTTTGAGTAAGAAATTTGCATAGCAGAAGACAGCTAAGTGTGGTGGTGCATACCTGTAATCCCAGCACTCTGGAAGGCTTTTTAAAACAAGAGGATTCCAGGTTCCAACCCAACCTGGGCAACTTAGCAAGACCCTGTCTTGAAGGAAAAAGAAAAAACGGGTGGAGGAATCTAGCAAATTGCAAAAAAGGCCCTGTGTTCAAACCCCAGCACTGCCAAATTTAAAGACTATAAAAACATTCTAAGTAAAAACTTACTCCTACCTGTTCCTGAGCCACCCAGACCTTCACCTGCCTCACTAACCCATGCTACTCATTATTCCTGGTGTCTTTTATGTCCTATTTGGGTTTACAGGGCCATCTTGTAGCCTCGCTCTACAGGAGCAACCATGTCCATACACATTTGCAAAGTACCAGCAACACAGGACCTTGGCACCTCTGGCCTATCACCAAGACACATTGCTCAAGCATACCTGCAGGTGCCCCAGCATCTGAGGCCTCCACACAGCCCCATATAGCCTCACTGACAGAAGACTTCAAGTTTTTGTTATTTCTGACAACAGGTGGAAGACAGCCTCTCGGGGTAGTTTTTAATGTATATTTCTATTATTGAGTGACTCTAAGGACATTTCCATGATCATAAACCATCATTTGGTTTCTATTTCTGTAGACTTACTACATCCTTTTTCTATTCCTCTTCAGTTGCTAGGTTGTTGGCACTGCCACGAGACATCTAAAAACCTAAAACACTAAAAACATTCAGTATTGTCATTTCAACTTAGTATTTTTCACTGTTTATATTTTCACAAAAAGGACAAAAATTAAAGACATAAAAAGACTGAACAAAATATTCACCAACATCCAAAATGATCGTGAAACAATAGTAGCTTCCCAAGCGCCTATTCTCTGGTGCCACGGACAGAATGAGACTGTCAGACCTGCTGTGCTCAGCAAGATGTCCAAATGTCATCCAGCTAAAGGCAGAGCTACCTTTTACAGTTTCCTAACTCACAGATTTCTACTTACAACTTTAGTCATTTTTCTGTTCTGGTTTCCTTCAGTTTGACTGCGCTTTCTTTTCTAACACAGAGCTGGAGACCTGACTCACTTTTTACAATTTTCTATTGATAAGGATTCTTAGAGCAGTGAACACCTCTCCAAATGCTCCTTGGCTTCTGTTGGGCTGTGATTATATTATTGCCATTGTCCATTTACTGTACAGTTGTAATTTCAATTCCTGTTTGACCTAAACAGTGGGAGGCTAAAAATTCCACAACAGAGCATTTGTTTTCTGACTTTGTTCTTAACTAACAGATGTATTTAATTAGGATCAGACAGTAAGTGTCTCTTTTTTGCTTTTCAGAGGAGAAGTCTGTTTCACTGAAGAGTTTAGGAAGGGCTGGAGAAAATATATTTTAGTATTTTCTTTACAGCTCTCTCTTCCCCACAACTAGGGACTGAACTCTGGGCTTTTGCACAATGCTACATCCCCAGCCTTGCATCTTTTTAGTTTGAGACAGTCTCACTGAATTGTGATCCTCCTCTCTCCTCCCACAGTGCTGGGATTGCAGGTGTGCACCAACATGCCCGGCTTCAAAAATTTTTAACTTTTCATGTGTTTTAACCATGACTCAGAAGTGTTTACTTTCTAAATTCATGTAGATTTTTATTAGTATCTTCACTTCTGTCTTCTAAATTATATAAATTACATGGTTTGTGTGGTACTGACTGTTTAACTCTTCTAACTTGCCTTATACATTAATGGATGGAATTTTTTCCATATCCCACATATGCTTGGGAAGCATATACTATCTAATTACAGACATTTCTCATTTAATGACTGAGTTCTGTTTCTATGACTAGGTCATTAAATGAATTGGGCCCTAAGTTGTAGATAGTTGTAGATAGTATGTACATTATAGTATTCACAACAAGAAATGGTCAAAGTCCAACTCAGTGACTTTTTACAACAAAGTTGTAGTACTACAGTACAATCAGCAAAAATTAGTACTGTATAAACAAGGTGTACTGTACTTAAAAAATGACAGTAAAGGGCCAAGAGGAGAACCAAGAAGCCAACCTGCCCTCCCATGAGCCAGCTGTCATGCTGGCCAGGAGAAAAGAGCACCATTGCCACCATTCCCCTATCCCTAAGCAACCAGCTGATTTGGAAGAACACAAACTAACATGATAGCAACTGAAGTAAAAAAACCAACTTAATACTTGTATTGTTTAACTGATTTTGCAGGCCTAAGGCTGTAGTATCAGCATCTATTTAAAGGATAACAATATGCAATATTACAACTATGGGGAATTTCCTTTGTCTTGTTTTTGAAATCCAAAATTGTTTTCACTATTTTATTCTTTTTTTTTTTTTTTATCAGTACCAGGGATCGAACTCACGACTGCCTGCTTGCAAGGCAGGCGCTTATGCCGCTGAGCTAAATCCCCAGCCCCTGTTTTCACTATTTTGTTTTGTTGTTTGTTTATTCCCTTTAAATTTTTAAAACAGATGTTGAAGCAAAAAAAAGAAAAAAAAAAGATGTTGAAGCTCTACCAATGAGATGTACGGAACTGTACAAACAAAAGACAGGAGGTCTAGGGACATAGCTCAGCCATACAGCGGCTGCCTGGCAAAAGTGTGAGGTCATGAGTTCAATCCCTGGCACCCTCCTCCCAAAAAATAAAAGCATCTAAAAACAAAGACAAGATGTAAGTTTGAACTGTGGGTCGTAAGTCTGAACAGTGTACCTCGGTCTTACGTCCCAATAATCGTTAAGCAGGTAGGTTGTTTAATATGGAACATCTGTATGGGGTATAGAGTTTTGTATTTGTTCAGTTAATATATCAAGCTTGTTAAATGGTTTTTTAAATCTACATTTTCATACTCTGATTAATATAAGAAAGATGAAGTTGAAATCTCCAACTTTTTTGGTAATTTGCCCATTTCTCCCTGTGGCTTTATCATTTTTTCTCTATATTTTGATAGACAAAATACAAAACCTGCTATATCCCCATTTAACTGAGACTTTCATTATTAAGTTTTCACTAATACTTTCTGTTCCAAGTTTGTATTTGGTTTGATACTAAGGTATATCACCTGTTTTTGGCGTCTGCTGACATAACATTGTTACTTTAAAAAAAATTTTTTTTTATATTTGCACATTCTTAATGGTTTTGTATTCTCACATTTCAAATATACTTCTTAAAAACAGCTAGTTTTATTTTATTAATCCAGTCTGTCTGGTTTTTTAAATCTATTTACACTTGTGACTTGCTTGTATCACCTTACATTACTTCCTACCTTCTATTTTTCTAATTTTTAAATATAATTTTTAAATATAATCTCCTCCTGAGATTCCAATAGGACATATTTAAACCTCGTGCTGTTCTATCTTAACATCTGCCATATTATGTTTCCCATGTCTTTAACACTTTCCTTTATAGTATTTTTTAAATTAGCATTTATATTATTTCCTGCAGAGTTATAAATCCAGAAGAAGAAACTCGTATCATGCAAAGTTGCCAAGTTTCCTGACAGAGAGTTCTTACTAAGCAGAAAAAAGAGAAGTTTCCTCACTAGAATTCACTCAACAAATTCACCTTGTAAGACCTATGACCATGTATGGTGAAACGAACCCTTTAGTCAGCACAGACTAGTGATCCCAAAGCCACCACCGGTGACACCACAGCCATCCCAGTGTATGTAAGCACATTCTACAAGGTTCCAATAGCAACAAAACTGCCTAACTACACTGTCCTCTCTATGTTTAGGCAGTGGATACTTGTACTTTAACTCGGAAATGTATTTAGCAGCCTAACCGTGTTCTATGTAAAATGGTTGTAATATACTTGCCAAAAAACTGCAAATCACAGGAAAAATAATTTAAAGCAACTGTATTTACACCAATTGATTCTAAGAGATATATGGTATAGAATAAAAGAGTACTGGTATTACATAATTCTAAAACTGGAAGAGACATAAAATACTGTGAAACTAGATATGCAGACATCCAAGCTGAGATACTCTCTGTGCTGGCTCCAATCTCCACCTTGGCCCAGCGGAGGGCCTCGGATGTGACAGCCTTCTGGGACCTGACATCTAGTGAGCCAATTAGTGAAAAAAGTGGATTTTACCTGGTTTATTTGGACACAGGCTATACTGCTGCCAGGAAAAGCAATGTTAAAATTTTAAGGAAAGTGCTCCAAAGAGCCAAAGCACTGATGTTACTAATGGGATGGATACCAATTCAGCAAGCAGCTTCCAGCTTTAAAGAAAGTTTGCAGATATTAATTCACAGATTCATCTGAAAACTACATTAAGACAAAGACTTTTGAGGGCTTCTATCTATTATATCTTTCTGTAAGTCAAGGACACTGGAAGAGCATAGATTCTTTAGGAACTGGAGCATATCCTAAGGCAATTATTTTAGAAGAAACCACGCCATTGTTTTCAGCTGTTGAAAATGGACACACAGATGTGTTAAGGCTGCTATTTTGACATGGAGCAAATGTTAATGGATCCCATTCTATATGTGGATGCAACTCCTTACAGTAGGCTTCTTTCTAGGAAAATGTTGAGATCATAAAATTACTTCTTAAAAATAAAAGGAGCAAACAAAGAATGCCAGGTTGGAATTGCACATTCATTTGTGGCTGTGCAGCATGGCCAGCTTTGTAGAAAGCTTGAGCATACTTATTCTATCAGATACAAATGTCAATTGTCAGGCCTAGGACAAAGCTATTCCCTGGTTCTTTGATGCTCAAGAGGGTCATACTAAATCATGGAGCTTTTGCTGTCCAACAGGGCAGATCCTAACCTTTCCTCTAATAAAGACAACTGGAAGTTACCTATTCATGCAGCACACAAATAGTCTATACAAAAATCTTAGACTTACAAATACCACTTACTAACTAGGTCTGTGAAACTGGGCCCAAGTGAGCCCTGTTTACTCAGCAGTACTGGAGGATGTGGAAAGTGCAGAATGGCCACTGCCCAGATGCTCCGATGTACCTGGTCTCTGGAATCAGTTCTCCCATGTGCAGAGCTTTCCAAAAGGACCACGGTTCTTTGGAATTGTGAGTACTCTTTTGAGATACAGAGCCAGCTAAATCAATTTCATTTGACATACTGCTTGAAGTATGAGAAATTTTTAGTACTTCAATTCTTTTTGAAGAAAAGTTGCCTACTGATACCATGGAATCATGTATCTGAATTTATAAATCGCAGTAAAAGCACAAGCAAAAGATAAAGCAAGGCTGCCATACCTGCCGCTTGTTGGCTTTGACATACTGACTGTCCTGGGCAGTCCTGGACTGACTCAAGTCAGTGATGACTCCCACTACTACCGCTGGCTTCACTGTGGCACTGACTAAGTGGAACATACCTCCACCAAATATTGAGAAGATGCTCTCTGCTTGTGCCTCAAACTCCTCTGAGGTTCTATGACTGCCTGTGTTCCATCCTTAGCCCATCTCTCTTTTTTTGAAATTTGGTTTATCCTGAAAAAATACTTGCAACCCGACAACTTTATCCTTCAGTTTCCCTGTCCTAGAAGCCTACATCACTATTTACTCTATGAAGAGGTTCTAGAACACTGGAAAAATCAGTGAGCTACTTAATGCAAGTCACGTTTTACTCTGAAAACCATCAAGATGAAAGAGCCATAGTGAAGAAATTACTCATGATTGTATAGTCACAAAAAAAATGAATGTTTATGGCTAGACTCCACAGTGTATTAAAAATATATATATATTGTAAACTTCCTGGATACTACTTTATTGCAGTTTCATCACCAGTACACTTTATGTGGTAATATTTGTTTACCTCACTATTTTCTGGTTTATTCTACTAATGCACTGTGATGTTCCTTCTAGTGCTAGACAAAACATACTTCCACCTATGATTTATATTTTCACTTCGTGCTAGGAGCTACAAATGGGATATCCAATACTTAAGAAGGTATATACAAATATGATGATGACAATGATGATGATGGCAGTGGTAGTAATGGTGGTGATGGTGATGAATTTGGGGGCTGAATATCTATTTTGTAACAATAAATTCTCCTGTCCTTTCATATTTCAAAAGACAATACTGTCTAATTTTATTTCAGATACAGATCCAGTGGTCCACAGATGTAAGTTTATACAGTGAATTACTAGTAGAGTATTCTTTCAATTACTCAGATCCCTGGCATATACCCTTCATATTTTCTCTTTTAAAAAGAAGATAATGGGCCAGGGATATAGCTCAGCAGCACAGCACCTGCTTGACAAGTGCGAGGTCCTGAGTTCAATTCCTGATACCAAAAAAAAGCCAACTTTTAAAAAATGATTAAAATTTAATATCAAACCCTGTATATAAATAGATGCCAGGAAGACAACAGCAAAGACTAAAGTAAAATGCTAATAATATTTTGCTATATTTATAGAGAGAATGACCATTTTAGTTTTTTGTATTTTTACCAACTTTAGAAATTCTGCATTTAAGAAGCATATATTCTGTCATTAAAAATAAATGTAATTATTGAACACTAGTGAGCTTCTTAGCTTCTGAGTTTTAATGTTAAGTGAAATAAATTATTGACACACAAGCTTAAATACTGCAGTTTCTCTCATATGAGAAACCCAAATTATAAAGAGCAAAATAAAAGATAATAGGAATTAGGAAGACAGATCTTTCTCAAAGGGGAAGGGGATGGAGGGAACAGGAAGGGGAAGGGGAGAGAAATGAAAAAAAAAAAAAGAATTAAGATGTGTTACATACATGTACCAACTCCACACAAGGAATGTAAACATTACGTACTGCAAATATGTAGTAATAAAAAAGGTATTTTTGTTCCAACGGAAAGAAACAGATCCTAAACAGTTAAAAGTAAGAAAACATTGAAAGATTTTTTTTATAATAACCTTTTCAACTTTTTGCTTTTTCTATAAACTAAGAGTCTAGCAGATTCATGATTTGAAGTATAATACGGTGATAAACATTTTAAACTATTTGAATAGACATGTAATACAAAATTCACAAAGAATTTTAGAGAAAACGTTCAAATTTTAAAAGATAGAACAATGATTTCTATCACATACTTTTCAAAAACATACTAAATTGAGTGTATCGATCGCATATTTAAACACTTATTGAAAACTGCAATTCAATTCCTCCTGTTAAGCTACGTGTCATATATTAAAATGAATAAACTTAAGAACTCAGTGGTTAAGAGCAGAGAATAGGCTGGATATGGTGGCGCATGCCTGAAATCCCAGCACTTGGGAAGCAGAGGCAGGAGGTTGCTATGAGTTTGAGGCCAGTTTAGGCTACAACAAAAGTTCAAGGCCAGCATGAACTGCATAGTGAAACCCTGTCTCAAAAAAAACACAGAAGAAAAAAAAAGAAAAAAGCAGAGACTAATGTCTGACAACCTCGTTCCAACCCTTACTCTGCCATCTGTGACCTGAGACAACAAGTCATCTAATCTGTGTATGATTGTGTCCTTGGCTACAAAATGATGATAATTGTACATATCATTTGTGTTATTAAGAGGTTGAAAGAATTAATATACACTTCGATTAGAGTTCAGCACATTAAGAATGAATTATTATAGTGTAACCTCAGACTGGAAAAACCTCAAAGTACATATTATTTTGTATTTATTAGGGCATATCTATCAGTAATAAATTTAAATTCTATAGATGTGTTTGTGAATACTAAAAGAATTAATGATTACCAATGAGTATCTTCATTTTCTGATACTTCTGTATTTTCTATAATTTAATTTTATAAGAAAGAAAACAAAACAAATAAAAATGAAATAAACTGTCTCAACGAGAACAGACACAGGAAAAGCTTCCTAAGTAACATGAAATGTACCTGACAGTGATATGAAATTCTTACAGTACCTTATTTGCTCCAAACTGCACTCTGGCTTTGCCTTTAACTAAGGTGGCGTTGATCTGCATGATGACCGACTCTATGGAGTAGGCGCTGCTCCAGCCCTGCAGAAAGAAGCAGCCGTTTCTAAACACAGCAGCAGTCCCATCCTCACGGGACAGCCTCATGGAACAGCATGCAGGAACTCAACAGAAGCAAGCTGGTGTTCAGAAGTTCATAGTACAGGGGAGAAAGTAAAATTGGACCACTTCCAGGATCTCACAAAAACAAAACCATCCCACAGTCATTCTAAATTCCCAACATGAACAAATAAATCACTCTCTCAACAATCACCCTACCAAGGGATTCAGCAGCAAGCACAATGTCAGGCTTTTTTTTTTTGTGCCGGGGATCAAACTCATGACCTTGCACTTGCCAGGCAGGCACTTAAACCACTGAGCTAAATCCCCAGCAGCAAGCACAATGTCATTTTACTAGTTTATTTTATTTTATTTTTTTTATCAAAAAGAAGATACTCTTAAAAAATTTTTTTAAAGTAGATGTCATCTTATAAGAACTTTTCTACTTAATATTTCATATACAGACTCAAAACACTACTGAAGCTGCGAATTGTGAACCACAAGAAAAACAGTCACCTGTTTTGTGAGAAGCTCCATACACAGTGCTCCTCCACCCAACACATACCTTAAAAAGAAAAGAAAGGAATCATACAAAATCCTCTAGGACTCTATGTTCCATCTGAATTTTTAAAATGCCATTGCAAAAAGAGTATGTACATAAATTTAGAACACACTAAAATGAAAACAGTTAAGGGACACAGGATTATGGGTAATTTAAAAATGTTAAAATCATCACTCTAATATGATTCTTAGTGACAGAACTCTTAGTGACAGAATTTTGTGAGATCCAAAATTAAGAACTTAGCAGAACACATTCCAGAGAACGGAAGCCAAAGAATTAGCACCCAAAGGTCCCTTCACCTCCCTCTCCATAATAACATCTGTGCGATGCTGCATGGCTCAGGTTGTCTTCTCCATCCCGCAATGACACTCAAATTCTGACCTAAGCATATTCTCATAACCTAAATGTATTCTCTGAACCAAAGACAATTCTGAGACTCTCCCTTTAGGAAATCATTATTAAGGTAAAAATTCTTCTACCTTTTAACCCTTTCAAAAAACAACTCCACACCTTCTTAATGTTACTTTAAATTTAAAAATACATTAAATAAATCGAGGGAATCCTTTCACTCCAAAAACTTGTAGTGACTACTGATGAAAGCCCCAGCCCAGGACAAAACGCTGTGTCCTCTGCCAGGCATTGCCCTCCCTTTTCCCTGCCTGCAACTCTGGCCATGCCTACCTCCCCAATGTTCTCCCCACAGAACTTCCCAAGACCATTCTAGCCTGCAAACCTTCCATCCTGGCTCACTACAGGCATTCATGAGAATAATAAACCAAATAAACCAAATGTCTCTGCAGAGAGGTAGGGAATCCAAAAGCTCCTGGAGACACTGAGATCACTAATAGTATAGTGGAACTACTCAACAGCCAGTAGGGAAAATACTCCTCAATGCTCCCACACAACGGATTCAAGAGGGTATCTCTCCTATGAGCCTCACCCAAAGCCTGGGACCTTCTGCAAAGGAAAGGTTAAATAGACAGCAAAGAAAACCTAAAGGAAAAACACACCAAAAAATTAAATTTGGGTTGAGAAACTTCAGATTCTTTTATAAATTTTTTACATACCTTTTTTTTCTGAAACACAAGTACCTCCAATTTCCTGAATCTCCCATAGATCTATGTAAGGGATGCTTGCTGATTTAAGAAAATTAGTAAATCTAGGTTTTCATTTAAAGTTTGGTTTCTCTGTAACTGCCCAAAACCTTGACATCTATTAATGAGTGGGCCTCATATTTGACCTGTACATTTCAAAATGCTAAGTTAGACAGGGACTCCTTTCAGGACAAAGAGGTATGCAGTGGACACTTAGTACCCACGACCTAGCCACCACCTCTTTTCAGGGACACAGGCACTCCAAGTGGGAAAAAGAAAATTTTCCCATTTGTAAATCAAAGAAAGTGCATTTCTACAAGCACATAATTATGTCACTGCATAAATGTTTGCTAGGTGTCACAAAAACCGGAAGAGAGAAACTTTTCCTTAATATACACTACTAGCAACATTTATGCCTACACGAAGTGCCTGGCTCTATTTCCGTGTTGAATTATGTTCATTCTAGTGATATATGTTCCAAACTCTTACTGTTTTTTGCCTCCAAAAGGTTTGCGATGACTGTTAGGACAATTCAAGGATGCTGGGAAAATATTCTAAGGATACTAACCTAAGGAAAAGAATATGCTGCATACATAAGCAAAGCAATGTTTAAAAAGCTTCAGGTGCTCACAGCTTTTTTTTGTTTTTTGCCTGGGGTATCACCAAGGTCTTCATACTAAACTACATTCCCAAGCCTTTTTTTCTTTCTTTCTTTTCTGTCTTTTTGAGACAGGGGTTCACTATGTGGTGCAGGCTGGCTTTGAACTCACTTTGTAACCCAGGCTGGCCCCCAAGTTACAGTGATCCTCCTCCCACCTCAGCCTCCTAAGTGCTGGGATTATAGGTATGTGCCACCACAACCAGTCCTTTTTAATTTCTGAGATAGGGTCTTGCTAAGTCATTAAATTCCCCAGGATGGAACTGACCTTAAAATTTTCTTGCCTCAGCTTCTCAACACTGTTTGGACTATAGGCGTGCACCACCATGCCCATCTTGAAGTGTTATAGCAAGTACTATCCTAAGTTCAGCCTCTTCAGGCATCCAATTTGTCATTATTATAAAAGAAGCCACTCACAAAAGGTCACCTTTTATATGATTCTATTTATATGAAATGTCCAGGATACGCAAATCTATACGACCAGAACTAGAACAACGCTAGCATGTCCATGGTAAGAAAAGAGGGTAAAGGAAGTGGTTGTTATGCATATAGGGTTTCTTTTTGAGGTGATGAAGATATTTTGAAGTTAGATAGTAGTAATGGTTGCACGACAATGAATATACAAAAGGCCACTAGGTTGTATGTGTTAAGAGGGTGAGTTTTATTGTTTGTGAACTGTAACACGATGAAGCTGTTATTTTTTTTTTTATTTTTTGGTACCGCAAATTGAACTCACAACCTCACACTTGCCAGTGCCACTGAGCTAAGTCCCCAGCCCAAAGCTGTTATTTAAAAGCTTGGCTATGACAATAAATAAATAGGGTAATAGAAGTCATAAAATATGAAATACATAGCAAAAATTGCTCAATAATCTAGACAGAATCACAAAGGGTTTTTAAGCTGCAGCTAGATTGCAAGTTCTATGTTTGTCAGTATTTCACATTATTTATGTCACCTTAAGTCAATAACTTTTCCTCCTCCCTTAACAGTTGATGCTAAAGACCAGGTCACCTTAATCCTGCATCCAATGAGCATCTGCATTTCGCTTTTCTTTCTGTTCCCTTCTTGTGCACCAGCTTCGGCTCCCACATGTCAGCCCGAGAAATAGCACTGGCTCTCAGCAAGTGCTCTGTCTTTCTGGCTTCCATCAGCACCATGTGTCCACTGCAGGCATTCATCTTTCTAATAATGTTCTTTTGTATTATTCCCCTCTTGCTAGCCAGGTAAAACAACATGAATCTAATACCCTCATGTAGGTCTGCTTATCAAGAGATAGTAAAAAACAAAAAAAGACCTGTCCCTGCTCTAGAATGTTGGACAAATGTAAGTTACTATGTCAGCATCAATTAAAGTATGAAAAAATAAATAAACTATGAAAGAATAAAAACTATGGCTTGGTAGGTAGCAAAAGGCTGATAACTGTGAGTAAGAGACACAAAGGTTAAAAATTTGCCATCTTTTAGTTCTATGTTCAGTCCTTTGTATATGTAAATATTTGCCTGGGTTACCCAATATTCAATTCTCAAAACTGATTATAAAGTTTTGTGACAGAAAAACACTTTTACTATCTAATTCAATACAGTATAAAGAAGCTTTAAATTCAAAAATGAAACTTTACACAATCCTAAACTCTGTTTTATGCTCAAGTACGCTATGTCCTCATTGTAATAGTACATCGGAGATCAATTCTGTAACAGCTTGTCAGAAAGAACCAAGCTTTTACACGGGGATTTGTAGGTCCATGGGTCTGTCCCTATCCCTAAGAGATTAGTAGATCTTTTCTTGCTTGGCAAAAGAAAATAAAATATCCAAGAATCACTCACAACTTTAATAAAGCAGCATTTCCCAAAAAGCAAACCAGAGGACCTGTTCTTCTGAGATCCCATGGGGTGAAATAATTATAAGTTAAACAGATTTAGGAAAGCTGTATAACATCTTAGAAAAATCACAGTAAGGCTCCAAGAGGTCACTTGGGGTTGAATATCATGAGTTTGATTTCCAAAACTCCTTAACCCTTTCAAAAAACACCCCTATTAACATCCCACCACTGGAATGCACAGAGCATTCTGGGAAAACGCAATGAAACCTCTTTTGGAAGCAGAATTTTACAGTGTTGCATGAGTTAAAATGGGCTCAGCACATTTATAAGCGCTGAATTTTTCTTAAAGCTATTTTTTGATTGAGCTTCACAGACAGACCTCATCCCCAGCACCACCACCACAGGTAACATTCATCCTACCTACACAGCGAAATGATTCTTAACAGGACTGGACCCCACAGCACATAGAAAGAAGCATGTAAAGCAAAGAGAACTAAATGTTCTGTAAGGAGTTAGGAGCATTTCAAAGTTCTCTGTAGTAGTCACCTACATTTTTAACCTTAAATTAACTATTCCTGTCTCAACCACAGAAAACATCAATTTAAGGGTGGGATTATCTTTTGGTTGCATTGCTTGAATAGGGATTATCTTACAAAGTAGAATCAGTCAGCTAAGTGTTTGAAAATTCTCAAATTAGTTTGACTGTTTCTATGTTGGCAGTCTATACAACATTTCATAACTAACCTAGGTACAAATTCTTGTTTTCCCATCCTTCTTACGACTTCTACCCACAAAAAAGAATCACTACAACATCAATAAAAGCGCACTAATTGCCATTTGATTCCAGTCAACCCCAGCCACTCCACTGCTAGGTCAGCTCCAGAGGTCATGAGAGCCAGCCCCTCCTAGAGGCTCTCCGCTAAGGGGTCCAGCTATGGGAGCCACTCCAACCAGAACTCATGTCCTCAACCACAATCTGTATTTGCAAAGCACTTGACTTTTAAGGTAAATATATATAAATAGGAACCATTAAAAATTCTACCTATAGGAAAGTAAGAATTTATACCATGGTTCTCAATGTGAGCCACAAAGTAGCAGCATCAACTTCACCTAAGAATGTCTTAAAAATGTAAATTCTCAGGCTCCACCTGGGTTCTGCTGAATCAGAAACCTTGGGACAGGGGCCTGACAATCTAGGCCTCCCAGAGTTTTAAGGAGCTCTACAAATGATTGCCACATGCTACCAAAAACAAAACAGAACAAAACACTTAAACTTACCCCCCTGAGAGAACAGGTAACACTACTCGAACAAATGGAGGATCAAATGGAAAGTTATCCTAAAAAGTAAATAAACAAGTTTAATTTTAAGGACATCCTTAATACTATATTACTTAGAAGATTTTAAAATCATCAGTAAAGAAATTCATATATTTATTATCTGATGAGGATTATAAAATCAATACCAACAAGATGAAACAAAAACCAAAACAAATAAAAATGAAGTTAAGATCAGGCTCGAATAGAATGGTATGTTGGTAAATTTATTTCACTAAGTGGTTCCATTCCTAGTAGACCTACCCAAAAGCAACATTAAAATAATAGATTTCTGGTTAATAGCTAGAAAGAGTGGGCAAAATTTAACAATTACAGGACTGTGTGTGGGAAGAAAAAAAAATCTAGAGAAAGGGCTGTCTCCCCCTTGGCTTTTCTTCCAGCTACATACAGAAGAGAACAGTTTAACAAACTGAGTAGAACTCACAGACTCAGGGCTGGCGAGATAAAAAATCAGAATACTGGAGTTCACCAAAGAGAGGCACTGATAAACCTACACTTTAGGTTAGGTCCTTGAAGACAATCTATAAACTTCCCTGGCAGAAATCAAGTCCAGCTTTAAATCAGCCCAATCCCTGATGGATGAGTCCATCCCAGGATGCCATGTCCATGCCCCCGAGAGGGGCAAACGTAAGTCATCTCTGGAGAAGAACATTATCCAATGAATGCTATAGATCAGCACTACGATGTTTCATACACAGTGTCTATGACTAAGAACTTAAAGATGATACAATCAGAAAGCCAGAGAAGCAAACTACAGACATAAAACCACAGGCACACAGTATAAATACATTCGAGGAAGAAAAAGACAACCCTGAAAACCTGGCAGAGAACCACAAATGGAACCATACAGAAATTCTGAAATTTAGAGACAGAATAACTGAAATTAATAGCTCAATGAATGAGCTTAACCACAGCAGGAACAGAACTGAAAAGAGCTAGTAAACTGAAAAACAGATCAGAAACATCCAGAATAAAACTAGGAAAAACAAAAAGTGAAAAATGCAAAAAACATCAAGACACAAGATAACATGCTGAAAAGTTTACCACACACACTGAGTCCTAGGAGAAGGAGAACAGAACCCAAAAGCTGAGCACTTCCCAAATACAGAGTAGGACTGTTAAGGCTTAGCTCCTGACTGTGCTCAAAGCTGAAAACTGGGGGGCTGGTCTAGAAGTGATTGGTGGGGGAACTCTAGGAGGCAGGGCCTAGCTGGAGACAATCAATGGGAGAAGCTGTGTTTTGTACCCTTCTACCGGGCCAGGGATTTAGCTGAGTGGCTTAAGCGCCTGCATGGCAAGCTCTAGGTCGTGAGTTCGATCCCCGGTACCAAAAAAAAAAAAACACAATAGTGTACCCTTCTACCTAGCCTATCTCAAAATACATCTTTCCTCTTTTAAACTGTTTATCTTAGGGATTTTGTCACAGCAATGAAAAGCCAACAGATACCACAAGATTAAAAGACTATTAAGTAGTTTAAGAGAAAAATAGAGGCCACAAAAAAGAGTATGGTAGCTTCAAGATGCTAAAAGAAATGCCAACCCAAAAAACTACACTCAATGAAAATGCTTCTCAAAATGAAATAAAACCAGCACTCTGGGAGGCTAAGGCAGGAGAACCACAACTTTGAAGCCAATTGGGCAACTCAGCCTCTTAGTGAGACCCCATTTCAAATTAAAAGTGAGGGTGAGTACCCTAGGGATGTGGCTCAGTGAGAAGGATCTAGGTTGGGGGGGGTGTAAAAATAGACATTTTCCTATTCACAGACCCGCACATGAAAGGAAAAAGGACATTTCTGGTAGAAGAAAAATGATCTTAGATGAAGGAATAAAGAGCATTAAAACAACAACTATGCAGGTAGGCCCCAGTGAATAAGTGTAGGGTTTCAGATAAGCATAGGACTAAAATGGATGACAACAGCCACATATCTGGCAAGGAGTACATGAATTCATTCTTCTACTGACAAGAAAAACTATAAATCAACAAACTGATGTTATATGTTGACAAGTTGAGGTATGTACCATGATTATAAGGGAGGAAGGAAGAGTAGGACAGCATACAGCTACCACGCTAATACAGACGGGAAAGTGGAGTAAGGAAAAGCAAAAAATGGAAGAAAGAGAAAGCATGGAGCAAGAAATACAAGCAGAAAATCACCTATAGCATGGCAGATTGAAACCGGGTTCACGGGCTGGGGATTTAGCTCAGTGGCATAAGTGCCTGCCTGGCAAGTCCAAGGTCGTGAGTTAGATCCCCAGTACTGCAAAAAAAAAAAAAAAAAAAAAAAAACCAAGAAAAAAAAAAAAAAAAAAAAAAAAAAAAAGTGAAGCAAGCAAGATGAGCTAGAAGACAAGCAAAAAAAAAAGAAACCTCAGCAACTTCTTAGGCTAATGAGCACAATCCCTTTTTTGAAATTTTTAGTATTGAAAACTGTTTCCAAAGTTGGGTGTAGTGGCACACGACTATACTCCCAACATTTGGAAGGCTGAGGCAAGAGGATTGCTGTGAGTTCGAGGCCAGCCTAGATTACAAAGAGAGCTCAAAGCCAGCCTGAACTGCAGAGTGAAACTGTCACAAAAAAACAAAACAACAACAAACAAAAAAAGAAAAAAAGAAAACTGCTTCCAGAAGAGAGAGTTTTCTGCCTAACGAAAAAAGGCAAAAATGCCAAAGTGGTGCCAAAGTGGCCACAAGTGCGAGCTCTGTGCTGGGCAGGATGCCAGGAAGGCTGGCCCTTCCCTCCCTACAGCAGTCGGACAGGACAGCACCCTGCTTGTGATGGTAGGAGACAACCAGTACTGCCAAGAGATGCCATCTCCGTTCTTTATGGTCAAACAAAACAGTATTACAGGAAACAACTGATGCCTTGTAGAGGACCAATTTGAGGGCTAAAAACAAATGTTTGTTTGGATAAATGATTGTTTTTTATCCAAATAAACATTTGTTTCACCAGTCATTTCCAAGGAACACAAAAATACAAGTTCAACTGGGAAGAAGAGCAGAGCATAATTTCAGTAATTTACTTTAACTCACTCCCTCTGCCTACCTTTCCAGTAAGACTCCAAGGAACATAAACATTATGGAAACTCAATTCTATTTGCAGAAGAAGAACTGCAGCTCAGAAAGTGAAGAATCTACCCACACAAGATACCAACTTGAATGACAACTATGATAGTCTACTAAGCAACTCACCATTTATCTGTGATTAACAGTATAATAAAAGGCATTATTAACAAATAAAACACAACCCCATTTAATCTTCTATTATTTATTCCTTTGAATATGTCATCCCAAGTAGGTGACTACAAGACCTGTGTTAAGAATTATCTTCAACTAATTCTTCTGCATTAAAACCTAGTGTGCCCTGGAACTCACTCCATGAACTGTGCCCTGAAACTCAACTAATCAAGAATTTACAGAAATAAAAAGGAGTCCCTCAGCCAAAAAAAAAAGTTGAAGACGATTATGAAAATGGAAACTTGAACTACATTAGTGTACTAACTCAGAAATGAGAAGCTCAGGCTTTAGGAAGATGTCATAAAATTACCTGATTTCCCATTTAGCCTCTTGGCCTTCTAAGGATGAAGAACATTCTATTTTTAAGAAGGCATTACAAAATGACTCTAAATAGTTACAAAACTTGAAAACTGCCTGTATAATTTGACTCATTAGTTCTAGCTTTACACTCTGTGTTCAACAAAAACAAAATTAGTGCTTTCGACTATACAGTCCTTCAGACTGCTGAAGACACCTACTGTCTCACCTCCA
This sequence comes from Dolichotis patagonum, assembly GCA_004027295.1. Taxonomy (NCBI): domain Eukaryota; kingdom Metazoa; phylum Chordata; class Mammalia; order Rodentia; family Caviidae; genus Dolichotis; species Dolichotis patagonum. Next base: position 4,749 of record PVJX010029726.1, on the reverse strand, counting down.
AATCCACAATTTAACAAAGCTATCTTATGACATAAGCTAGAACCTCATACCACTCCTGGTTGCTACTCTCTAAATAAACTTGTCTACTAGTAGTTATTTGTCACACTAGTTATTTGTCTAAATAAACTCTTCTTAAAAAGTACCATCTGACAATTCAATTCAGTAATTCAGAGGTGGCCTGAAAAGTAAGAAAATTTGCTTCTTTAAAAGTACAGCACTGGGCTGGGGATATAGTTCAGTGACACAGTGCCTGCCTGGCAAGCACGAGGTCCTGAGTCCAATTCCCAGTACAGGAAAAAAAAAATGTACAGCACATCAGATTTACCAAGCTGCTGATCAGGTCCCATCCCCACAACTACGTTCTAAATCAAGCTCTATTTTTCTCACTGTTCCTAATTCTCCAGTGTCACTATGCATAGCTGTGCAATTCTGGCTCCTTCGTGAGCTGAGTCTTGCTGAGTCATTCTGCTATCCTTCAACCTGTGAACCCTGATACCAGTAACCTGCCAATTTCATATAAGGTCCTTCTCAGAACATCAATTAGCCCAGGAAGATCGCCCTCAACCCAGGCCTCTTAAAAAACATTCCAACCCTAGGAAAAGGCCCTTTTTTCTGTTGTCATGGTCCAAAACACAAATCCACTAGAATTTCAACCATTTAGTTCCCAGATCATCCCTTCCCTGGAATTCTAGCTAGAGCAGGAAAATATAATGAAAACACTGCCTGCAGTCACAAATCCTTCTAGTCAAAACATATTTTTTTCAAAAATGCCTCCAAGGAGGAAGTAACGAGGAGGGGCACATACCCACTTCAAAATACTAAAAAAGTTTCTATTTCATAAGCTCAGTGTTGGACACATGAACGTATGATTTAATATTATTTTCAGTTAAAATATCTTACATAGTTTTTTGTTTTGTTTTTGCATTGATTAACTTTCCTAGTTTTCCATGGTTGGCTGGTTGGTTTTGCCGAGGCATTTCTTTCACTGCCCCATAGGAATTAGTAAAAGTGAAGAGTCATTAGCACCTACATCAAGTAGACCAGAGTCATATCCTAGAAAGACAGCGCAGAGGATACCACTATACTTTCTACAATAACCAAACTGAGGAACCATGACTCTTGGGCTATTTTAAGAAAGTATAGTCATAAGACAGATCTCCAAACAAAAGCTATACAAAACCTATACAAAAAGCTTTCAAAAAAATATTGCCACTTTTTCCTAAATACAGATTATTTTTTTGTACCAGGGATCAAACTCATGACTTCATACTTACCAGGCTTATGTCACTGAGCTAAACCCCTGTCCCCCCTTTTTTCCTAAATACAAACGAAGTATCTTTTCATGTCTTAATTTTTGTCATTCAAAACAACTCATACCAATCTACTCGCACTGCTACTATCACCACCCTTCATCTAGTCACTTCTAGTTATATTAAAGTCCCTAACTAATCTCCTAGAAATTCACTCTGCCCTGTCTAATCCCTGCTGTACTATCAGAGGCATGACTGTTCAAAACAGAATGAGAAGTCTAACAGATCAAACATGACTCTGCATAAAAAACTAAAGATTCTTTCTGCAGACTGTTCACTACAATTTTCAGTCTGATAGCCTCTATCACACTAATTTCCCATTCCCAGAAAGAACACAGGCTCCTGAAGAACAGACATCACATTTTAGATGTTTCCAGGCATTTTAAAGCATCAGTCTGAAATGAAAAAAATCTATCTGCAAGATAACTGTTTCATAAATTTTTTTTCTCAGTTAAAAAAAAAGGTTAAAAAGAAATCCCACATAATTTAACTCCTTAGACATTCTTTCTAGCTTTTTTAAACTAGTCAGTATTATTGAGGTTTTAATAATATTGCATTACAGCTTATCCATAGTTCTATTACAGCTTATCCATAATCCTTAATAACTCACTAACATTTTATCTAGGTCCCTTTGCTATTTTTTTAACCTTTATTTTTAGCATCCTAAGAGTAACTATTAAATATAATACATAAATTCAGAAAATGCATAAAAAAGAAGAGTATACCTTAAAAGTGGTTGTGGAGTGTATGCCCTTTCAACTCATAACTCCATATGGGCTCCTTATCCTGACTTGCATGCTATGCACTTCTCTGCTCATTCAGACAGTTTTACTGCTGAAGATGAATTTGTGTATTAATATTTATTTTTGCCCAAGATACTTCTTAAAAAATTTTCCCTCATTTTGCCCACCCGACCTGCCCAGTAGAATTTTTAATACTACACAACTCTTTCTTGGTTTATGTTTTATGGCTCCTTACAGGGCCAAGATCACTGCAATACTGAAGATTTTTTTTCACTCCAAGGACCCACTTTCACCCCATTCAGGTGATATAACCTCCAATGAGAATGCATTCCCCAAGGGGCAGAGCTAAAGATGGTGGATCAGTAAGCATCAAAACACAGAGCCTTCCTGAGAGAAACAACTCAGATATCGGAATAAAACATCCTGGATAGGACCAGACAGAGGGAGATGGATCCTCTCAACCCAGGAACAAACTAAAGGAAAAGAGCTGGTCAAATGTGCAGTTGCGGGGCTACCATCAAAGCAGCTCAGATTCATGGCCACAGCGCTCTCGCTCTAGCCGCCCAAACTCGTGGTCGGCCAGAGCCTCAATTGCACTGAAGGCAGGGGCCAGCAAGCCCAACGGAGAACGGAGCCAGCATGGAGACCTGCACTAACCCTCGGTGAGTGCTCGGAATAAGACCCTCCCATCGGAAAGGAGAGACCAATTGGATGACATGTTGGAATTGGGCAGGATGGGCATGAACAAGAAACAGCAGTGACTTCAGTTGGTTGCTCCCTACCCAGAGCAGATTGGTGGGCTCTGCTTGGCCTGGGTCACGCCCCTGGCCGGGACCCAATAAGTTGTCTCAAACCGATTCCATATGCACAGCACACACTAACGTGGTGAAGGCTCCCACTGGTTGACTGGCTTGGAGGGGAGTAGCCAGCATATGCCACTCGTGCTTGCACCTCAATGACCAACAGCAAACTGCAGAGGGCAGTAATCCCTAGCCAGCACGCTTCAGAAGAACCATAACCAACAAGGAAAGGGGCTGGGACCTCCACTATTCACCTGTATGGAAGAAACCAAAAACATGACAAGAGAAAGAAATTTAAAAAAGCCTCCAACCCTGCAAATACTGATCCAGGAGAGGTAAATACAAAAGAGATTGAGGGCAGCAAACATGCAGTATCGGACACAGCATTAGCTGACATAAAAAGATAGCTTCATGACATCATAGAAGACCTCAAAACTGAAATATTAATTCAAGTAAAGCAAGATAAAGATTAATAAAAGAAATGCTAAGCATATCTCACGAAGACACAGACAGAAGAATAGAGGAACACACAAAAAAAGAGAAATGTTTGATAAAAAATATAAAGAAAACCTAAAATACATGAAGCAGATTCAAAGAATTACCAGGAAATTAAAAACTCCCATCAAAAGCTGGAAAAATTGCCTGACAGAAACTAGAGATAGATTAACAAAACTTGAAGATAGGTTTGCAATGTCTGATCGGGAAAGGAAAGATCTCTTAAAAATAACAAAGAAACAGGCAGTAACAATACGAAGGCTAGAAGATGACAAAAGGATATATAACTTAAGAATAAAAAATGTGAGTGAAGAAGCAGGGGTAAACACAAAGGAAATACAAAGGCTATTCACAGAAATAATTAAGGAAAATTTCCCAAGCATCGGAAAAGGAAACGATATTCAGATGTATGAGGCATACAGAATTCCAACCATCTACAACCAAAACAGAGATACACCCAGACATATAATAATCAAGATCCCAGAAATTCATCACAAAAACAGAATATTAAAAGCTATCAGAGAAAAGAAACAGATCACCTATAAAGGAAAACGCATCAAAATCACGACAGACTTCTTGACACAAACCATCAAATCAAGAAGAGTTTGGAGCAAACTATTCCAAGCCCTGAAAGAAATAACCTTCAACCCAGATTGATGTACCCTGCAAAACTGTCTCTCAGGATTGATGGAAACATAAGATGCTTCCATGACAAAGAGGAACTTAGGGAAATTCGTGAGCACCAATCCAACCCTATAAAAACTACTGAAGGACATGAGAGAGAGAGAGAGGAGAGAGGAGAGAGGAGAGAGGAGAGAGGAGAGGAGAGAGAGACAGAGAGAGAGGAGAGAGAACCAGGATTTCAGGAACAGTGGCAGAGAAGCATCAATAATGGGGCAGACAGTGAAATGAAGAAAAAAAGTAGACAACCAATGGTAGAAAAATAGCATAGCTTTTTGGGACCCGAAACTCTCAGACCCGTAGAGTGGCCTGGGCTGTTTGGATCAAAAGTCTGCGCAGACCTGCATCTCGGTGAGACTCTTTGGGACTGGTAAGCACACCCTTCATCCGCAGGGAACTGCCTGGAGATCGGCATGTGGGCTGGGTCTGTTTGGGCCCATAGCCCCGCCCTTCACCCCCAGGAAGTCTCCCAGAAAGCAGCATCTCAGCCTGTCTCTTTGGGACCCGAAAGTCTCGGACTTGCAGAGTGGCCCGGGCTGTTTGGATTGGGAATATTGTGGAGACTGGCATCTTGGCCAGGTCTGTTTGGGACCGGGAACTTTTCAGAAACCAACATTCTGGCCTGACTCTTTGGGACCTGTAGGCCCTTCACTTGCAGGGAACCTCCTGGAGACCTGCCTGGGACAAGGCACGGAGGCCTGGCCTGCCTGAGATTCCACA
>PVJX010029725.1:9094-22768 GCA_004027295.1 Dolichotis patagonum | reverse complement strand
ATGCTTTTCTTTGGGTCATATTAAAGGTACATGCTGTCAATGTGACTTATGTGTTTCTCAGAGTTAGACTGGAGTTGCAGTTTTAGGGAGGAAAAGAATACAGATAACATATGCTTTTCTTTGGGTCATATTAAAGGTACATGCTGTCAATGTGACTTATGTGTTTCTCAGAGTTAGACTGGAGTTGCAGTTTTAGGGAAGAAAAGAATACAGATAACATATGCTTTTCTTTGGTTCATATTAAAGGTACATGCTGTCAATGTGACTTTTCTTTGTTGATGTTAACCTTGATTGCTTCTGCACAGGTGGTATTGTCAAGTTTCTTCATCATAAACTTTTCTTTGGTGGTGGTGGTTGTGGGGTTAGTCGGGCAGCTTTCCATACTGTACTCTTTAAAAGGAAGTCAGTACTGTGTGTGTTCCCAACCACCACATAATATTATGACACAAATCAACCAAATTGATTGTAGCAAGTTGTTTTTCTTTTCTTCTCAATAATGTTAATTCCTTGTGGATTTTTTTTTAAATCAATACTTAGCCACCCTATGGGTACTCTTCACAAGAATAGTTCTGAGAATGATGGTAGTGTATGTTTCACCCAGAGTTCTTTGTTGCAAACAAAGCAGTTTATTCTGTCTGGTTTATGAAGAAAAGGTATTTTGAGAGGATATCAGGTTGCTTACAGAGTCCTTGGGAGGGGAAGGAGGGAGGCAGAGAGGCAGAGGAAGATTGATTCTAGACCATTGGTTTTCCAACTTAAGCATGCATCTAGAATTTTGACTTGTTAAAACACTTGGCTGGGCCTCACCCTCAGAATTTCTGATTGAGGGAGGTCTGGGATAGGGTCTGAGAATTTGCATTTCTCTTAAGTTCCCTTGTGATGATAGTGCTATGATCTCAGAATTGCAGTTTGAGAATCAGTGCTCTAGACTGATGTTTAAGAAATCCAAAAGCTGCCACAGAACTGATCTGATAAGCTACTTCATCTGATGCTGTTGACATACTGAACTCAACTTGGGTACTTTTGCATTGATGCCATTTCTGATTTAGGAACTAGGACACTTTTGAAACCTAATTAACAGTGAGAGTGGAACCTTGTTTCTTTGCACTGGTCAATTCTGAATTGAAATTACATGTCTGGTTGGAGCAGGGAGCTTAGGTCACCTGCCAGTATTACGGTTTTCAAGGAGATTGAAAACCATTGTATATTTGAATTATGTTTTGGGAAGCTACAGTTTATAAAATGGAAATTTCTTTACATGTAGAAAGACTATTCAAAAGATAATGGGAAGCCATGGATCTGACAGTTGCTCATGCTAGTGTTACAGGATTACTGAAAGTAACATGTTCACAGGTTGTTTTTAATGTTCTGTAAGAGAATAAGGAGCACCAGAATGTAAATCTAGTACTACTTTCTTCATTGAAAACTGTCGACGTGCTTTGTATCTTCACTGATTTTACCTTCTGGCACAGATTCTTACCTTATTGTTAGACTGGCAACAGTCTGTGGTACACCCTACTTAGAAAGCTCTGTACTAGTTTGAAAAGATACAGGGAAGGAATCTAGCATTGTTTAGAGACAATTGATTTTGGGTCTAGGTTGGCTGAAAAAGTATGATGATAATTAAAGCAGGCTAATAAATTGGGGAAAATAAGGATAAGAGAATTAGAGAAAAATGATAGCTCACAATATCCATGGTACCCGGTAAACTGGAACAGTGGTGGTGAACCTGTAACATATGTGCTGTTTTTCTTTTAAAACAAAAGATGTCGCCCAGTATGGTGGCTAATCCCAGCATGGGAGAGGGTTGAGGCAGGGGTAGCATTGTGAGTTTGAGACCAGCCTGGGGCTACATAGTAAGTTCCAAGTCCTGTCTGAACTGCGAAGAATGATCCTATCTCAAGGGGGGGGGTTGGGGAAGAAGAAGAAGAAGAAAAAGCCAAAAGATATTAATATATGAGGTTTTTTTCCGAACTGAAACCTCAGTATTCATGTTTAATTGCTATGTTGATACTTTTTGATAAATAACTGGGTTTTGGGTTGTAGTTGTGAGCACTTGGTGTATAAAAGGTTTGCTATCATTGCTCTAGAACATTGCTGTTTAATAAAAATGTCATTTAAAAAGGTCAAGGATATATATGTATTTATGTATTTATTTATTTATTGGTACCAGGAATGGAACTGAGGACCTAGTGCTTGCCAGGCAGGCGCTTATGATGTTGAGCTATATCACCACCCCTAAGGATTTTTATTTAAAATTTTGTAGTAACCACATTCAGAAGTAAAAAATCAGAACAGAAAAGTCCAAACTAATTGAAAAAAACACATATACGGAGATATAATTTGCCTACCATCAAATTCACCCTTTAAAGTTTATACTTCGGTTTTAGATTCTTGTAGAGAGCAGTATGTTCATTACCACTAATTCCAGGACATTTTTATTACTCCAGAAAGAATTCCCATACCACTAGCTGTCACTCTCAGTTCTTCCCTTTTCAGCTTCTGGAGGCTGCTTTTTATCTCTTTGGATTTCTAATACTGGACATTTTATAGAAATGGAATTGTACAATATAGTGTCTGACTTATTTGACAAAGCATAATGTTTCAAGGATCATCTATCTTTTAAAAAAATAATTTATTTTTGTGGTACTGGGGATTATACCGAGGGCACTCTTAACACTGAGGTATATCCCTGGCCCTTTTTTTTATTTTTTATTTTGAGACAGTGTCTCATTAAGCTGCCTTTGTTAGCCTTGTGATCCTCCTGCCCTTGTGATCTCTTTGAGTACACCTTTCTTACAGATGTACAACATAGTATCCAGATAAAGGTCATCCATCTTGAAGCATGTTTAAGTACTTCATTCTTTTGTGCATATAGATGAATACTATTCTGTATTCATCTGTATGTGTAGATATACCACATTTCATCTATTTATCAGTTGATAGACATTTGTGCTTCCTTGTCATTATGAATAATGGTGTTGCAAACAGTGTATAACAAATTTTGTAGAAATGAATTTTAATTTTTTTACTCAATATATTCTAGTTTATTGTGTAGATATAATCAGTATAAAATTATTAGTAGGTTATTTTAGATTTTTTTATTGAATTCTTCAAAATTCCACATATATTTCACTCTTACTAGCTATGTCATTTCAGACAGTCACATTTCAAGTTGTCAGTAGCCTCAGGTGGTTACTATATTGAAGGGCTCAACTCAAGAGGAAACCAAGTAATAGGTAATTATGTGGTTTGTTTCCAGTTTTCACCAACTTGAAGATGTGTTCTTACCAGCATTATATATGCATTATTTCCCTAGTCCCTTTGTCTTTGTTCTCCTGAAATACTTTTCTGTGTTTCTTCAAATCCTAGCTTGCAAAATTCTGATTTATGTCTTCTTCAGTGAGTTTTAGCTTTCCTAGTTCACTCTTTGTTTGCTTATTTAATTTGCAAATGTTAGTTGAGTACCTCCCATGGACCAGGCATAGTTATAAGTGTTGGAACAACAATGAGTAGTCTATATAAAGTTCTTATTTCCACAGAACATCTACTCTTTAGTGAGAAACAATGTTTATTTGTGAGGTGGGGTCTCCATGTGTAGTTTAGGCTGGCTTTGAACGTGGGGCAGTCCTCCCATCTCAGCTTCCCAAGTGCTAGGATTAAAGGCATGTGCCACCATGCCTAGCCTATATCATATTTTATGAAGAATTTTAATTAACTTAAATATTAGGAGAAAACAACTAGAATTTGTAAGTTAGAATTCTGAAGAACATTAGAAAATAGAAAATTTTATAGGATTTAGAAATTACTAAGAGTGAGGTATTTTATCTGGGGAGGAAAAGGGAGAGTATGAGATACTAGAAAGTTTCCTTTCTGATTTCAGAGGGTAGAACTAAAATCTATAAAGAAGCAGTTTATGTTGTTGCTGAAAATGGGTATTTCAGTAATACAAGGAGAGGGTGGGAAGGAAGATCATCTAAAATGTCTGAACAATGAAATTGGCTATCCTGGGATAGCCACAGTTACCATATTTACATCTCATGAAAGCCACATGGTTCACCTATCTGTGATACTGTAGGAATGGATTCTGGTATGAATCAGGATTTGGTGACTTCCAAACTATTTAGACCTCTTTCTACAGTAGAAAGCACAGGTTTTTTTGTTTTTTTTTCAAGCCAGTCTAAATGTATTTGAAGAATCTTGGTTTTTCCTTATCTAATACCCTTCCCCAGTTAACACTTAATGCTAGTTTGTTCTTTCACTTAATTTTTTCCTTCTTAAATAGCTTCTGGTAGCTTATATGAGCTCATCTTTAGATTAGAAGGAATTGGCTTTCTTACTTGAAATTTAACATTTTAAGTGTTATCTTCTATGCAAAATAATATGACAGTTGCTTAAGAGGGTTGCAAAAGAAAAGAGTTACAGTTTTCCATTTTGCTTCAGAGAAAGTTGAGCAGTTGTTCCACGTAAACTCTTAAGCTAATGTTATTTAGGCTTGGCACAGGTTTATCTGAGTAAATGAGCATGGTAAAAGGATGCGGTATTTTACAGTTGGTAAAGTCAGGTGTCTTTGGTATTATAAAAAGTGAAATGAGGTTATGTAAAGTAGAATGATTTTTCTCATATACTGAAGAATTGTAATTATCTTTAGTACTATAGTAAAAGTGAATAAAATAGTAAAAGTGAATGAAACATTGATTCCCACATGCCATATCTGTTTGATCTAATATTGTAAATGACTGGTAATGTTAACCCAGTTGCCTGCATTTAGACTGCTCTTTGTCTGTGATTAGCATTCTCTAGTTATATCCTTCTTCCTCTTTGAGGAATACTAAGCATAATTCAATGGATAGATTTATAGCAAATAGTAGTCTCTTTTTTGGAGGTGGTAAGTTTTACAGCATAGAGAGATTGTAGTTTACTAACTGAGAATTTTTGAAAATTTATTCTAGCAAATCGCTGATTCTAGGAAAATCCCAGTGCAACTTAAAAATGATTGTTTTGAGGCTGGGGATATAGCTCAGCGGCACAACGCCTGCCTGGCAAGAACAAGGTCCTGAGTTTGATTCCTAGTAACCCCCCCCAAAAAACAAAAAAATTATTTGAGGGTTGAAATATTGTAAGACCATTGAAATAAATTATGTATCCTTTTATGAGCAAAGAGATTGAAATGAAGCAATAAGAAAATTACAGTCATTGCTAGCTGTGGTAGCATGAACCTATAATCCCAGAACTCTGGGAGCCTAGAGCAAGAGGATCACATGTTGGGACAATTTAATGATTTAGCAAGACTGTATCTCCTAAAGGCCGGGGGCGCTGAAAATACGTTTCAGACTTTTTTCCTATTTATTGGTTCACAGATCACATTGTACTATACATAATTGTATTCATTCTTTTCATTTATTTTTTTTCCAACATTGATATTATTCCATTGAATGGATGTGTCTACCATACTTTAGTTTCCTTTTTTCTTTCTTTTTTTTCTACCTCTCCTCTTCTTTACCCCCTCTCCCTTTTCCTTTCCCCTTCTTCCTTTTTTCTAAGAGATGGGGTCTAGTTATGTTGTTCATGTGGCCTCAAATTCCTGCACTCAAACCATCTTTCTTGCTTAGCCTCCTGAATGGCTGCAACCTCCTGAATGGCTGGCACTGGCAGTAGTTTTTAAATCTAGTGATACACAAGCCAGGGCATCTGAGTTTCAGGAACTGTTCACATTCTTCCATTGGAACCATGTTCTAATGCCTGAAATAGGTCTTTTCTTGGATCTTGGACATCTTGAGAACCATTTTGTTTGCAGTAAAATTTGAGCTACACTGCTTTATTCCTTGATCTGTGTGTATGTCTCATCAAATTTAGTACTGTACAGTGTTTACCTTGTTAGAGGTATGTAGTAGTGGGACAGAGCTTGAGACTTCAAAATACATTGTTATTACATGTTCTCTCATGTCAAAATTAGGGGAAATACCTAAGACTTATTAAATCATTTATGATATTCCTATTTTCCCCCTTTTGAATTGCTGTTGCTTAATTCAGAGATTTTGAGCATTAAAAAATGACCATTACATTAAATAGTTTCCCTATTGGGAAAGGTCGAAGGTATATATGGAATGGTTTATGAAGGCTGATATATTAAACTTTGAGTTGCTAACTTTCAGAAGGTTAGTGTTATTGAAGGCTGACACTGATACTTGTTGATTTGCCTGTGATACTGTGAAGATATGTGGTAGTAGGGAAGGGTATGAGCTGGAAATCTAAACATGGAACTGAATCGGAATCATGAGACTGACTGTGACTTGTGGTCTTTTGTGGTTACATACAGAGACATTGGATAAGTTTTTTTTTTATTCATTAAGTAAATACCACTTACTTGATAACAAGTGACATCAGATTTTTTCTGTGTGTCATGCTAAGTACTTTGTAACTTGAACTACTAGGTACTTATTGTGAATTATTAATCACCATGTTAGGAAAATAATACAGCATTTTGTGAGATGAGCAGTACTTTGATTTGTGGTTACTTGCTCCAATGCATTACCATATGCCTACATATCTATAAACTTTTCAGCTCTCTATTGAAGATGAATTGATTTTTCTAAATGTAGCACTAGAAGCATTCTTGCAGAATGCAGTTATTTAACCTCTCTTTTGTAGAATTGCAGTGTGTTAGAAGTAGTTGAGATGAATTACTACTTTTTTTGATTATTACTTTTTCAGATTAACAATAAAACCAAAATGAAAATAGTGTGTAACTTGGTACACCCTCAAAAGAATCTTGATTCCTGGAATTGAAAACTATCTTGAGGCCTGATGAGAGCCAGTCAGACACGTGGGTATAGACTGGGGTTGAATTGTGGGTCAGAGCTAGGATGGGGTTGGGAGTAGTGAAAATACACTCAGTGTTTGGCTGCAGTTTTAAAGTGTAGTTGCATTTTTGTTTTGTTGTTTCACTAGCCCTATTTAACCTAAATACAAATATAATAATATTGAATGGCATGAGTATTTTGTAAGTGCATACACATGGTTTGGTGAAAGGTAGGGATGGGGTGGAGATGTAGTTAGCAGAAAGTAAGAGAAGAAGGATCTTGTTAAAAATTTATCTCTTTTGCAGTACTGGAGATTAAGCCCAGGGCCTTATGCACGCTAGGCAAGCATTTACCACTGAGCTACATTCCCAGTCTTCATTTATTATATTTTATTTCATTTTATTTTGGGGGTTTTTGAGGCAGGGTTTTGCTGTGCAGTTGAGACTATCCTTACACTTACTGTATAGCTCAGCTGGCCTTGAACTCATGACAGTTGTGCTTCAGCTTCCAAAATACTGGAATTATAAGTGTGTCATCACACTGGCCATTTATTTACTATTTACTTATGGTACTGGGGATGGAACTCACGACCTCATGGTTGCCAGATAGGGGCTTATGCTGCTGAGCCAAACCCCCAGCCCCATTTATTTATTTTATTTTGACAGATAATGTTTTTATAAGATACAACATGATTAAGTACATATACATATGGAATGATTGTCTCCTTTCTTCATTCATCAAAGTTTTTCCCTACTTGCACAATGATGAATAACAACCACTAATATTAAGGTGTTAAGTAGAAAAGCTGTTTAACAGTGAAAATACAAACCAAAGTAAAGAGCACATAGAACAACTTTTCTTCATGATTTTAAATGAGAAATTGAGATAATTGCACATATTCCCTTTCCAGCATATTTTCCATTCCTCTTCAAATAATCAGATGTCATTTGTTTGACATAAAGTTTCTATAGATACTTGTCTCTCAAAGTGATTCTTTACTTTTAATAACATAAGACTCAAATCAGTGCTCATTTCCTCTTTGTACCATGGATTCCACTAATACTGTTAAATCTGTGATGAAGCTAGTTTCGAACTATCATGGAGATGAGCAAATATTGATCTTAGCTTATTTGTTGTTGGAGGAAACTATATCCTATTTTAGAGAACTTTGAAAAACATATGAAAGACATTTACGAGCCATAATTCTATTACTTACAGATAAGTAATTGATACATTTTTCTAGTCTTTTTTCTATGCATCATAAAATCAACTCTGGTCTGGCATGGTAGCACATGCTTATAATCCCAGCATATTGGTAGGAGGATCGCAAATTCAAGCCCAACTTGGGCAGTTTGGTGACCTAGGGAGACTCTGCTTTAAAAGAAAAAAAAGGGGCTGGTGGAATAGGGGGTTGGGGAAAAAGGGTGGCCTTCTAAGATAATCTCAGATCTCAGTTAAAATTGTAGGTAAGTCATTATTATTGAGGGTGGTTTATAGTAGGAAACTGTGACTTCTGCTGGTCTAGGTAATTAATGTACCAATATTCTTAAAAAAAAAGATATTGTAATCCAATCCAGTGTATATAAAAGTATACTGTGACTTAGTACAATTGTCTTACATGTTTTATATCTTCTTTGGTTTATTAGGCTGGTTTTTAATCTGTTTATGTGATAATTTATAATGTCTTATAAATAAGTGAATCTGATGATATAAAAATAAAAAGGCGTAGATGGAGGGTGGAAAAAGAAGGGAATTGAAATGTATTAGGTACATGTACTAATCCCTTACAGTGAATGTAATCTTTATGTACTACAAACATGAACTAATAAAGTTTAAAAAAAAGATTACAGTCATAGACTTAAGGCTAGTTTCTTTGGGAGTACTGGAGCAAAGGAGGAGGCCACAGGTTTGTGCTTCAACCAAAATCACCCTTGGGCTTGGCCAGAATAGGCAGTCATTTAATGAACTGGGGCCACATTTAGGGGCCCTAAGGAAGTGATTGATCAAAAAACCTGCTAATCTCCTGGTATTTGAGAGTTCAGATAGAATATGCAGTTAGGTATCCTTTATATTCGATTGTAATTGCCATGGATCATTTTGAAATGGGAAGAATAGTTCTGAATGGTATGGCTGACCTGAATCAGGGAACCCATTACATTTCCTCATACCAATTGAGACATACAGGAAATAGCAATCTTGGCAAGTCAATAAGCAGTTTAAATAATCCAGTGTTTAACAGTTCTATAAGTGGATTGCCATTCTGTCAGTTGTACAAAATAACTTTAGAAGCTTGTTATTTTCTTTTTTGGGAGGAATTGGTCTTATGTGATTTTCTGTATATGTGATGTTTCATTACATATGACTTATTCACAATTTGTGTATTAAATCTAATAGGAGTGTCTTCCTCTTTTTAAAATTAGAATTTCCTAGACTAATAAATCTTAGAAAGAGCTTGACTACTTATTTCATGTGTAGCAGTATGTAGCTGAAATAATTTATCTTTGCAACTTAATTTATAAACCAAATTATTGCTTGTTAACTAATGTTTTGTTTTGCAGTTTCTCTTCAGCAACGAGTAGCAGAATTGGAAAAAATTAATGCAGAGTTTTTACGTGCACAGCAGCAGCTTGAGCAAGAATTTAATCAAAAGAGAGCAAAATTTAAGGAGTTGTATTTGGCCAAAGAGGGTAAGTTCCAAGTCGTCTTCCATTCTCTCTGCTAAACTACCTTAAAATTTTAAGTTGTTTTGGTAGTAAAGTATTCATTTTATCATTAAATAAACTTTGATCTTTTGTGTTCTTACATTGTAGAGCAGAAGAACACTATTTAGAGGCTAGAGTTAAGAATGTAAAGGCTATTGTGCATGAGCTTGTACAGTAGCCTGAACTGTGTTTTTCAGATGTGGAGTATACTTTTGCCCTCTTTTTCTCTTTGTTTTGCCCAAGTTCACTCAACAAAGCTGATTTCTCCCATACCCATTTACCCTACACTTTTCAAATAAACTTTTTGGCACTGTTAAAAAAAAAAAAAAGAATGCACTTAAAACACAAATGGGTAAGTTGGATGTGGTGGCACATGCCAGTGATCTCAGCACTGAGGAGACCAAGGCAGGAGGATTTCTGAATTGCAAGGCAACCTGGGCTCTGTAGTGAGTTCAAGTTCAAGACCATCTTGAAGTACACAGAAAGACCCTGTTTCATAAAACAAACAAAACCAAAACCAAACTACAGATGGAAAATGCATTCCAATTTTTTTCTTGTCTTTTTACCATGAGTGTTGATATTTAATAAAATAGGCTGCATAGTCCTGAGTTGTAAGATTTTCAGTGCTCTTACTTAAGATATAGCTTTGGGCTATCAAGGCCCGTTGGCTAATAACGGTTTTACCCATGCTATATTAAAGCTGATATTTCATGGACTTAATTCAACAAATGTTTAATTATTTATTAGTAAATATTTTATAGGTACCTACCAGGAGGCATACATCTTACTAGGTTCTTGATATGCAGAAAGAGCAAGAAGCATATAGTTCTTTAACTTGAATGAATGGAAGTAAGGAAAACAGATACAGAATGACTGTGTGATAAGTTGTTAAAAAGGAAAGCATATAAGGCAAGTCACATGAGAGAATATGATGGGGGACATAATTTGAAGGATCAGGGAAAGTTCTGGATATTAATGTAGGACAATGTGAGTACGGTTTCCATAGTTCTTTAGACCAGGGGTCTCAATATGATTGGAATAGCAGTATCAGCATCCTCATTGCCTGGAAAGGTTAGAAAGACAGATATTTGAGTTTGGCCTGGTGGCACTTCATAAATCTGAAGCACTTCATGAATCTGAAGCAGGAGGATCACAAATTCAGGCATGGCCTGGACAATTAGCAACTTAGTGAGAACATGTCTCAAAAAATGGACCAGAAATGTAGCTCAGTGCAGAAACTATATTTGGTCTCTAGTACTGAAAAGGAAAAAACCCAAATATTTGGGTGTTGGAAATACAGACTCAGTTTGTTGGTGCCAAAATAAGCACTCAAACATAAAGAAATCTTGACAAGGCAAGTTTTATTTCTGTAGAAGGGCTTGAGCACATTTTAGCATGAGGTAGGAGGTGGGTGCACAGAGATGTGTTACTGGGTGAGAAGAAGCTGACCTCCCCATTGGCTGGTTCTAAGGTTCACAGTCTATCCCAATTCACAAGTTTAAGCTGAAGGATTTCTGGGCAAGATTGTTAAGGGAGGGGAGAATGGGTATATGGGGACCGAAAGTCCGTGGCTGTTGATATATTATCTTTGGTTGTCAGCCATGTTCCCAGAATCTTAAGCTAAGCAGACATTTTCTTTAACTCTGGTATAAGAGAGGTTGGGGGGACCAGCCTGTCGTGGATGAGAACTTAAGATGGAGGCACTGTTTATATCTTTTGACTGAAAAGGCAGGGCTGAGGTTTCTCATAGGTCCCCATTGCACATTTGCTGAATCAAAAACTGCAATTAAGTTCTACTGGCAAGTGTTTTAACAGGCTTTCTGTGGATTCTTCACATGCATGCTAAATTTTGAAAATTTCTCTAATCTAGAACAGTGGCTCTCAAACTTTGACATGGATAAAAAATCACCTGGATAAATGATTAACCACAGTGTATTTGAGCAGAGACCAAAACTTTACATTTCCAATAATCTCATGGATGATTCTAATACTGGTAGTCCAAGGATCACAATTTGGAACCCCTGTTCTAAACTAACGATCATACAGCTTTTTATTTAATCTATAAGATATTTATATATTTATATAAACTCAAGTTTTTAAAGTTGTTTTATAATATTTTAAGTTAAAAAGATAAGGTTATATTTTGCCATATTATACTTAAAATTTAATTATAATTTCTTTCTTTTTGGTATTGGCGATCAAACTTATAACTCACGCTTGCCAGGCAGGTGCTTATGCCACTGAGCTAAATCCCCAGCTTTAACATTTAGACTTAAAAAAAAAATTTAAACTAAAGGGCCAGGAATGTAGCTCAGCAGTGCAGTGCCTTGCTGGCAAGTGCGAGGCCCTGAGTTTGATTCCCAATACCAAAAAAGAAAATAGGGAAAAAAAAAAGACATCCCCTCCAAAAAAAATTTAAACTAAAACTTCATGATTTTAAATATACCCAGTGGAATCAAAATATAATTTAATATCTATCGCACCATCTATTTTAAAGAAAATGAATAAACAAGTTAGCAGAAATTTTACATTATGTTTCTTCTTGGGTTAGGTTTTCTTTTTCACATCTCTCTTGGAATTTTATTTTATTTTATTTTATTTTGTTTATTATTTATTTGAGGGAAGGTCTCACATTATTGTTTAGGTTGGCCATGAACTGCTGTCTCCTGTCTCAACCTCCCCAAAGTGGTGGGATTATAGTGATATGCCACCACACCCAGCTCTGGAATTTAATTCTTTTGTTTTTTAATTTTTATTTTAAAGAGGGTAAAATTAAACACAACAAAACAGAACATAAGAAAGCAATTAAGAGACATAAATTTCAAAGTAAGACAATCAGAAATCTTCATGATCTATCATAATTGTTTTCTTCTAAATAGTTGTCCATTTCTTTACAAACAGAGAATTCACGCAAAACAACATTGTATGGAACTGATCTGAACAGGATGAGGAAGGCGGTTTAGGTCTTCAAGACCAGACAATAGGGAAGTCAACAATGGCTGTCATAGTGTCTCGCATTCTCTTCAAAATAGCTGTCCATCCCTTCATGTATGTTGAACTTAAACAAAACAAAACAGGCTAAGATCACTCTGAATACAGAATAATAGTATTGCTGGATTTCACATTGTGATGCTATGGAATCAGCACTGGGTACTGTAGTGTCTCTTTTTCTTCAGAATAGTTGTTCATTTCATCATGCATTATATAATCAGTTCTCATAAACTGTTTATAGATTCCATGCATGCACGAGTCTCTACATGGATTTCTATCCTTTCAGTATTAGAGGAAAAAACAAAACATAGCAAGACAAAACAAAAAAAATTCCTAGAAAAACATGAAATGAAAAAGTCATATAAAACCACAATACAAGGTGATCTATAATGGTTACTGTGTTGTCTCTTATTATCTTCAATAGAATTGTCCATATCATCAGGCATAGTATAGTTGAATATAGCAGTACATAACAATATTAATAAAAACAAAACATTGTAGACAATGTAAAACTTCAAAAGCAGGTAATAATCAAACCAGAGTGGGTATCCTAATTAATCTTGTCGTCTTTAGTGTAATTGCCTATACTCTCAGACTTGATACTATCAGTCATAACAGATTTGAATAAAATCTGTCAATATAAAACAGCAATCCAGCAAACCAGGTTCAACTAAGATCAATCATGATAAAACAGTGTAAGTTATATAGGGCTTCAGATTAAGTTAATAGGAAATTAAGGATGATTACCATAATATATCCTGCTATTTTCGGGTTAGCTGTCTGTGCCCTCAAATCTAGTACAAGTAGACAAAGTGGAACAGAATATAATCCATCTAAACAGTGGTGTGAGTAATGTGGGTTTTAAATCCTGATACACTATTAACAATATCTTCTGCCTTCTTTTTTTAGACTATTCCTCCCCTTTCATTCCCACAGGGTGCTGCTCATTTTGTGTCTCACCAAACCCCTCAGTTTTTAGATTGGGGTGGCAACCTGCTGTTTACCTAAGTGGCTCTGAACCTTCTCACTCCTGGACTTGATCTCAAGTTGTATTCCTTTACCTATAAAAGCCTCAAGGTTTTCCTTTGTTATAGCTGAGTAGTTCTCTCCAGCACATAAGTATCCTGTCTTTCCAACCTGTCTGCAGGTGCTGGTTGAGTTGTCCCTATTTCTGTCTG
>PVJX010029724.1:0-22671 GCA_004027295.1 Dolichotis patagonum | reverse complement strand
CTTTAGTTTCCTGATAATCTCTTTGAATTTGCTTCATGAATTCTAGGTTTTTCTTGTTTTCTTCATTAAATGTTTCTCTCCTTTTGTGTTCCTCCATTCTTCTGTCTGTGTCTTCTTGAGAGGTGCCCAGCCTTTCTTTTATTAATCTACTTATCTCTTGTTTAATTTGAATTAATATTTCAGTTTTGGTCCCGCTTACAAAGTCCTGAAGATATCTCTTTATGTCTGCTACCGCTGTGTTTGATGTTGCATGTTTGCTGCCCTCAATTGCTTTTGTATTTACCTCTCCTGGATCAATGTTCTCAGGGTTGGGGGCTGGGTTTTTTTTCTTATTTCTCCCTCTTGTCATGTTTTTGGCTCTTTCCATATAAGTGTATAGTGCAATTCCCAGCCCCTTTTCTTATTGGTTAAAGTTCCTTTAGAGGTTGCAGGCTAGGGGCTTCTGCCCTCTGCCTTCTGCTATCAGAGATTAAAGTTCAAGCAGGGGCAGTGTGTGCTGGCTCCTCCCCTCCGGGGCAGTCAACCTTTGCAGGCCTTCACTGCATCAGTGTGCAGCTATGCTCAGGGAATTAGTTTGTAGCAACCCACTGGGTCCTGGCCAGGGGCACGGCCCAATCCAAGCAGATTCCACCAATCTGCTTGGTGAGGGGAGAAACCAATTGAAGCCACTTCCTTATGGAGTTAAGGCTGTCCTGCCCAAATCCAACATGTCTTCCAGTCAATTTTCCCTTTCCTGTGGGAAGGTCTTATTCCCATCACTCACCACGTGTTGATGCCAGTCCCTGAGAAGTGCTGGGCTCCCAGACCTCCGACTTCAGTGCAGCTGTGGTGCGGATTCACGGTGCCTCTGGGTGGGTCGTGTGCAGGGCCGGGTCCAGGCAAGCCGCACACAGGGATGTTCAGCTCCATGCTCCGGCTGCTCAAGCCAGTTGCATCGGCGCAGTTCGGTTGGTCAGGTCGCTCTTGGGCAGGAATTCAGGCAGCTTGAGGAGTGTGCCATGCTTGCTGATCCTAGCTTCACTAATGGTAGCCCTGGGACCTCATATTTGAGCAGTTTTTTTAACTTAGGTTTCTTCCTGGGTTGAGAGAGTCCATCTCTCTCTGTTTGGGTCTCTCCAGGGTGTTAAATTCTGGCATTTAAGCTGTTTCTCTCAGAGAGGATCTCTCTCCTGCTACCTACCAGTCCGCCATCTTTGGAAACCCCCCAGTGTGTGTTATTTCAATCCCTACTCATCTATGAAGGTCTGTCTCAGAGGCTGCCTTTCCCAGGAAGTCTTCTTAGATCTCATCAATGAGAAGTGAGATTTTATTCCTTTTTTAAAATTTTATTTAAAGAGAAAAAAAAGCAATACATAAAAAAGGGTAGAAATAATACAGAATTTAAAAAAATAAAGAAATCACTAGTTGATAAATTACATATTGTCTTCTTAGAAATAGTGGTTCATGTTACAAAATTAAGGCATACAAAGTGAACAAACAGGCTGCAAACAGTTCTGTTCAGTGATCCAACAAAGACCTGGTAATATGGTTATCAATCCCACACACTTAAACATACATGCAGTTATATCCTTCAGAGCATTTTCTTTTCCTCTTTTTGCTTTTAAAGTACACTATCTGTTTAGTTGTATTATGTTTCAGCTTTCTCAGTACCTTATTGATATGTTTTGTTGTTGTTACTTCCTTTTTAATCATCTTATATAATTCTGTTGTTTTGTTTTTGAGTTTCTCGTCATTCATGTCACATGGATCAGCTTTGGTGGAGTTGGGAGTTTTTGGAAGTATTTTGTTACCTTATTTTCTCATGTTCTCTTGTTTTATTTTTATTTAATTTTTATTATCTTGGAGGTAGTAATATACAACAAAACAGGATGGAATAAAGCCAATTGAGACAGTGCGGTGAAATTGGCACAGAACATCACAGCAGGTCACCAGGACAACAGTAATAGGCAACATTGTATATCTCATCTTCACAATAGTTATTCTTCTACTAGGTACAGCATAATCAAAAGAAATACACAACATTATAGAACACATCAACACAGTATTGAATAGAGCAACACTGTTAATCAGGACAAAGCAAACCAGCGATAAAAATATCTGTCTTCAAAGATAGTAGAAGGAAACTCCCCCCACTTGCTGTACCACAGGGTCACCTCCCAAGAGATACCCAGATCCTTGGATCCCAATTGCTAACGGTGGGGGTGTGTGTGTGATGTGGTATGTTTGATTCTAAGCCCGCGCCCCAGTAGGCAGCAGGCTGGTTGCTGGTTGGCTCAGCGCCCTAAGTTCCAACATGGCAAGTATCTCAGGAAATGCTCTTGCTTCTTATTTCCCCACCCTGGGGTGGCCAAGGCTTGCCAGAACACAGTCACTTACCAGGGCGGCAGGCTGGTTGCTGGTTGGCTCAGCGCCCTAAGTTCCAACATGGCAAGGGTCTCAGGAAATGCTCTTGCTTCTTATTTTCCCGCCCTGGGGTGGCCAAGGCTTGCCAGACCACAGTCACTTACCAGGGCGGCAGGCTGGTTCGAGATTTTATTCTTTTGAATGCTCACTGTAGTTTTGTTGAACTTGTTTTCTGGAGATTAATGTAATCCACTTTGTTAATAACACTCTTGCTTTTTGGAAAAGTGTGCATGTTCTTTGAGGTGGGCCACGTTGACTTAACCTGAAATTTCTACCATGACCCCCATGCAAAGGTCTGTGCAATGGGATTAAATAATATTTGCTGAATGAATAAATAGGTGGGTGGGTGCAGGGGGAGAAGGCTGCTTCTTCCTCTGAGATTGAAGGAAACGAAGGAGGGTGGGATCTTGACGTCTGGCTTTGGACATTCAGGTATCTCAGCCAATGTCTTAGAAGAAAAATGAGGGAGTAGTTAATGAAAACGGGTTCATGGGCTTTGGAGTGGGCCAAGGCTGGACTCCAGTCTTCACTCTTATACTTAGAGCCATGTGAGAGTAAGATGGATGATGCTAGGGGCTGGAGAACAGAGAGGGCCTGGAGGGACATTTGTGGGAGCACATAGGGAGGTCCCAAGATGAATAAAGTTGCGGTGGCAGCAGGGCAGGGCTGAGGTCAGAGTGGGATTTGAGGTGGGCTGGACTTTCTCTTGGCAGCCCTTGGTGTGGGAATCCTGGGTACCTGACGACTGTTTTCCCAGAGCCTGAAGCTGGATGACCAAGCTTCTACGGAAGCTCAGTATACAGAGGAGGACCCGGAATCCAGAATCCGCAGAGCAAAGCCAAGAGACCAGCTGCAACCCAGTAGGCCAAACTGGGCCATAGAGGAGTGACAGGGTGGGGCAGGGAAGGGTCATCTTCCTGTTTCCCTTATATTCCCACTGGGTTGGTCCCACATGATTATGGTGAGCAGGCATCTTACTCTGCCCTCACTCACTTTTGCTGCCTCCTTGTGGGGACCGAATGGGCTCTGTGGGCTTTGGGGATCAGGGCGTGCCTCACTCATTCCTGCTGAGGAGGGAAGGGAGGCCTCTGGTCTGTGCTCAGTGGGTGCTTCAGGGTGAGGTAAGGCTCCTGGGAGGAGCAGGGAGCCCAGGCACCCTCTGCCTCCTCCGCAGTGTCTCAGGCAGGGTACTGGTGCTCCTTTCAACGTGGCTGTGCAGTCCTTGGAGCCCTGGGGATGCTGGCTGGCGTGGGAGTTGGCTCATGGCTCTTAGGTTAGTGCTGTGGGCCCTTCTGCAGTCTGGGGAGGGACAAAGGACAAGCTTTGGGGGATTCTGAGAGACAGAAACAGGTGCTAAGTGGGTGTCATAGATAGAGGGGACATAGACCTTCATCTACTCTGTGTAGAAAGCAACAAAAGAAGGCGTAAAATCACTGCCGCTTTTCAGTGGGTTGGCTAGGGCTGCCTTAAGGTGAGGTGGGTGATGAGGGGTCCCGGGCACAGTCCTGGTAGGGGAGTGTCCTGTCCTACTCCTCAACCCCTCCCCTCGCTCCAGCCCCTTCTCTTTGTCTGTCTTTCCGTGAAGTCCTGTATCTGTGGCCAGCAGCCTCTCAGCCTACCTCTGTGACTTCGCAGGATGAGGGTCTGACTCTGAGCTGCTGGGAGGCCGGCAGTGAGGATGCTCTGCTGCCCTCACCTCCCAAAGCAGGTGGGTTGTGCTCCTCATCTGCCCCAGGACAGCTCTCAGGTGTCCCTTTGTGGGTGGGACAAAGGCACCAAGATGAAAGGTTATTGGTCACTGCCATCCGTCTCTCCCTCCTCTGGTATGAAAGTGGTGAAGAAGTCCAGCCCTGCAAGACAGATTTTAGATTTAGAGTTTTTGAACCCTCTCAAAGGGTGTCACAGTCACTAACTGGGGCATAGCCAGGACTCCAGGCTGGCAGGGGGGATGGGAACTTGCTATTTGGGGCAGAGTGAGGCAGTGGTGTAGGGAAGAGGAGTTAGAGGGTGTGTGTGTGTGTGTGTGTGTGTGTGTGTGTGTGTGTGACTAGCAGTGTCAGGTGTCTGGGGACAGAACCCCACATCATTTCCTTCCCCCACCCCACTGTGCTCTCCCTTCCAGGTAAGACTTGGCAATCAGAAGGTATGATGCTGCCCAAAGGCTGGGGCTCAGAATAAGTTACAGAAATTAGAATTTAGAATCTTCCTTTTGCTAGCTGTGTGACGTTGGGCATGTTATTTCCTCGAGCTTCCATTTCTGTCTCTACAAAGTGGAAATAAAAATATTTACTGAATAAAGTTATAAGGATAAAAGAATCTAATATGTAACAGGAGCTTAGTTCAGGTCTATATGTTAATCTGTTCAGCCTGTCATAACAAAAACCCACATTTTTTTTTTACAGTTGTGGAGGATGGAAGTCTGAACAAGTGCTGCCCATCCAGTCTCTAGGGAGGGCTCTTTTCCTCATTTGTAGATGGCTGCCTTCTTGCTAGGTCCTCCAGGACCATTCTTCTATGCTGAATGGGACACACATTCTTCTGTGCTGGACACAGACACACACAGAAAGAGAGAGAGAGAGAGAGAGAGAGAGAGAGAGAGAGAGAGAGAGAGAGAGGAGAGAGAGAGAGGAAGAAAGAGAGAGGAAGAGAGAGGAAGAGAAAGAGAGAGGAAGAGAGAGAGAGAGAAACAGAGAGAGAAAAACAGAGAGAGAGAGAGAGAGAGAGAGAGAGAGAGAGAGAGAAACAGAGAGAGAGAGCCAGAGAGAGCCTTCTACTGTCCCTGTCTCTTTTTATGAGGATACCAGACCTACTGGATCAGGGCCCCTCTGAGGACCTCATTTAATCTTAGGTATCGTCAAAGCTCTGTCTTCTAATATGATAACATTGGGACTTGGGGTGTCAACAGAAATTTTTTGGAGGAGACACACTTCCTGGAAAGTGTAGACAATAAATGGTGATTATTATTGTAACAGATTTGAAATCACAAGACTGAAATAAAACTGAAAGTCTCTGCAAAGGGGGCTTATTTTGTGTTTAGGAAGTGTCTGCTCAGACAGACACTCAGGGACTAGGAAACCTAACTGGGGTGACCCAGATGCTACCATGGAGGCCTCTTTGGGTCCTACAGAGCCCCAGGTCTAGCTCTTCCTGTCCCTGCAGCAGGTGGGATATGGTTTTCATGCTGTGGTTCAGTATCTTTCAGAATAAACAGGGAGGACTTGCTGGAAGTGCAGGTGAGGCCCCGGCCAGACTGGCTCCTGGTCTGTGATGAGGGCTGGAACCCTGCCCTGGGGGTGCAGATCTGCCAGAGCCTTGGGCATCTCAGGTAACTGGAGCTGGACCTGGGGTCTGGGAGGTGGAGGCTGGCTGGTGGGAGGGGGACTGGAGTTGGAGACTTCTGCCTGTCACTGTGGAAGTGCTCAGCCAGCACCATAGATCATTCTGCCACCTTTAGCCTCTGGGCACGATGTTGTCCCAGCCTGGCCCTCTCCTTTGAACATGGTTGCTTCAAAACAAACGTGAATCTCGGAAGAAGTCATTGTCATAGTCTTGCTCTGTTGCTCGGGCACGTTGTGGTTGTGATTCACTGGCACTGCTCACGCTGTAGTTTAAGGCGACCTTCTGTTCTGTCTCCTTCCTCCACCCAGACTTGCTCATCACAAGGGAGTGAACCTGTCTGACCTCAGCCTCAGCAACTCTCAGGCATTTTCTCAGCTCTTGCCCAGCCTGGGAGGCCCCCTGGGAGAGCTGTGGCAGCCCAGGTAGGGCTTCTGAGGGGGTCAGGTGAGTGGGGACCTTACTTCCTGGTGAGCAGTCCACACAAGTCTTCTTTCAAGGGAAACTTGTGGTGAGGACATTGTGGGAAGAAGGAGAACAGAGAGAAACAATTTCCAGACACAAGTGACAAACCTGGTTCACATGGACCCTGCAGGCCACAGCTACTGTATGTTATTGCTCACCAAAGAGACAGGGTTGGCTGGGATTATCTCATGGTTTGGAATGGTGCCCTTATGTCCTTTTACAGATGGAAAAACTGAGGTTAAACAAAGTTAAACAATCTTATCCAGGCTTACATATCTAATACCAGCAAAGCCAAATGTTGAAGCTAAGCCCCTGTTTCCGAGTCAAATGATCTCACAGTCTGCCCCTGCTCCCTTTTTTGATGATATTGGGGACTGAACTCAGAGTCCTAGCAATGAGCTAGATCCCCAGCGCCTTTTCAGTTTTTATTTGGAGATAGGAACTTTTTAAGTCGCCAAATTTCTTAGTCTGAGTTTGAACTTGTGATGTCTCAGGGAGGAATTGTTGAATTGTTCTGACTAAGAGCAAATTGGACCCTTGAGAGTGTCCAAGAGAGGAAGGCTTGGGAAGCAGCAGGCCCTTTCCCACACCTTCAGGGTAGACTGGGGTGAGTGGGGTCCCAGCTAAGAGACCTTGTTCCTCGCTTGGTTTCCTCAGTTTGCCCAGAGGTCTCCTGGGCTGGGGCACTGTCGTGGCTCTGCAGACCTCTCATCCTGGACTGACTTTCCCTCTGAGCTGTTCTCTCAGGTCCTCTTACTCACCTCCAAACAGAGGACTCATCCTCTGAAATCTCCCGCAGGCAGACAGGCCACCGTGTCCCTGTCTTAGGTTTCTGGGTGGGCAGTGGAGGTAGGGCTGGGACTGGACAGGAGAGCTATGGATTTTGGAAACTGGAAACCAAGAGGGTCCAGATATTGAGCTCCTGGAGGGAGGAGAAAGAGATAAGTAGTTTGGTTGCAAGGAAGTGGAGACTTATACAAAGAGAGAAAAGGGAAAAGAGGGCTAAAAATATGAATTCGCAAAGCCAAGAGGCCAGGCGTGGGTCGTAGAGCAATGGGTATGGGAAGGAAGGTGGGGCGAAGAGCTGCGCACACTCACCAGTGGCCACCCAGGTCCCCAGGGCACATGCATTTACTTAGGCAGGGCCATCTAGTGGAAACCGCTGGGCTTTGTCATCTGTAACTACCGCACTGTAAATTTGAGCCCTAGCCCTCACGGACCTTCCAGGGTCATGGAGGATTTCTTCTGCCTCCAGAGGATTGGCTAGGATGCGAGCTGCTGTCCTGGGAATGGCTATGAGGGGGGTGCAGCCATCCGGCTGGAGCTGGAAGAAACCGGTGGCATTCTTAGGGCTGTAGCTACACGAGAGCCTTAAGAAGTGTCCCCTGGGGTCGGGGATATGGCTCAGTGGCACAGCAACTGCCTGGCAGGTGCGAAGGACTGAATTTGATTACCAGTACCAAAAAAAAAAGAAAAGAACAGTTCCCCAAATGCGCCAACGCTCCATCCCCTGCTGTTGGCTGTGTGTGGCCTCAGGGTGACCTTACCTGGCTTCTTGCTGGCACCTCTGTTTTGCAGGGACAACTGCACTTCTGGCAGAATTGTTTCCCTCAGATGCTCTGGTGAGTCAACCCCTGAGCCCAGGAAGGTGGTGGTGGGAGGAGTCTCCCTGCTGCCTGGCAGGAGGCTCAGCTGGGGTCTGGGCCAGGGGTCCTTGCTGCCTGTCCGTGTGGCTGCTGGGCTCCGGCCTGCAGGGATAGTCTGCTCAGACGCAGCGCATTTGTTTGGCTCGTCCCCCCCCCCCCCGGGCTACTGTGCTGGCTGATGAGCTCTTTGCTTCATGACTGCTGTACTGCCTTTGCTTCTGATACTCATTGCCCCTTTCTTCTGGAGAGCCCCAAAGGTGGGGTTACCCCTGGCTGTGGAGTGACCTGTTAGCAGCTTCAAGGCAGGTGGTGAATTAGGGGCCGAATGGGAAGCAGTCCGTGGAGTTTCTGTCACCGGTCTCTCCACTTATCTACCCACCTGCTCCTGGATCCTCCCACACATTCCTTCACACGCTGACACTCTGAACCCTCCTGTGGGGTGGGCATTAGGGCTCCACAGATCCCACAGTCATGGTCCCTGCTCTCAGCAAGCCCACAACCTGTGATAGTCAACACTTCTATCTCCCAATCTCTCTGCATAGGACTGGGAATAATAACCACAGGTGGTCCACACTGGCCCCCTAACATCTGGCACTCTGTCTCGCTCTTCTCTGCTGGCAGAGTGTGGGGCAAGGCCTCTGGCTTCTCGGATAGTTGGTGGACAGGCCGTGGCTCCTGGACGCTGGCCGTGGCAGGCCAGTGTGACCCTCGGCTCCCGGCACATATGTGGGGGCTCGGTGCTGGCACCCCACTGGGTGGTGACTGCTGCACATTGCATACACAGGCAAGTCTCTGGGGCTGCTGGGCAGCTGAGTGTCTCAGTTTCTGTCTGGTTGTTGGTATGTCCTATACAAAATGTCCAACTGTCTGCCTCCAGGGGTCCACTCCAAGTGAGCAAGGGTGATGTGCTACCTGCCCAGTGCCAAGTTTGGCTCTGCACGAACGGCAGTAATAATGCAAAGATCACTTTTTGATATGCATTGTGCTTTTACGTTTTAAAAATGCTTTCACATTCCCAGCACTCTGTGCTTTCTTAATGTTTACCTCCACTGAAATTAAGCCATTTCCCTGTAATTACTTGAATGTCTTTCTTCCTCTTTAGATTGGAAGCACCACAGGAGCAGTGACTCTAGGTCTTGCTCACTACTTAATCCCTTTGTAGACTTCCCCACTGCTGTGTCCCTAGGGCCTAGAAGAGTTATTGGAGTATGATAGATGCTTGATAAATGCTAGTGGGGGAATGAAGCAATGCTTGAGCTCTTTGACAATATCCATCTGACAGTGACTGAGGCTGGGGGAAGGAAGTGCTTCCCTCAGGTTTACACAGAGTAAATGGAAAGGAAGGACTGGAGAAAGTGTTTTTGACTTAGGTTGGAGTTTTATATCATTGCAAGACCCTTTACTGTTTGCTGTGAAACTTGGAGGGGGATTATACTGGAAAGGGGGATGATAGTTGTAGGTAGCCCAGAATGCCTTGTTTCTCTGTCCATCAGTCCTTGATTACCCATGTATGTCCAATATCTTGCCAGTTGCTGGGGTGATACTGGGAAGCATGGCCCTTGGGTCTCAGGAGCTCACAGGCTGCTGATAGGGGCCCCCACCAATGACTTCTGTGGCCAGATTCCTCCATCCACCACCTCACTCATGTCAACCGCTCCCGCTGCTTTCTTCCCTGGGCTCAGCATGGCTCCTATATACAGTTTCAGGCTATCTCGCCTTTCCAGCTGGCAAGTTCATGCAGGGCTGGTCAGCCACAGTACCATCAGGCCTCACCAGGGAGCCATGTTGGAGAAAATCATCCCCCACCCCTTCTACAGAGCCCAGAGTCATGACTATGACATTGCCCTCCTGAGGCTCCGGACACCCCTCAACTTCTCAGGTGAGACCCTGGCTCTAGGGCAAGCAGGCTGGGGGCTGTGGTGATTGGGCAGGAGGAGAGATGAGCAGATGTCTGATGTTTCCTCCTAATGCTATAAACCTTGAAACATTCTATTCATTTGGGGGACATAGAAACTTGGCATTTTCCTGAACCATAATTTGCACAAACTCCTGTGTAAGCTATTTTGGGGACAAAGATTTGGGTCCTTTTCATAGTGGGGCTACAGACTGGAAGCAGAGAGTCTCTGCTGCTTCATCTACCAAAAGGTTTCGTCACTCTGTTCCCAGGCTGGTCCTGGGTCCCAGTCATTTTGTGACCTGATACAGTCAAAGAGATTTAGTTTTTCAAAACGTTCTATCTCTCAACCCTCACAACAGCTCTGGTTTTCACTTGAAGGATGTTTCCTTCAAGTTCCATGGCAAAGAGTTTCTGAGCATGCTATGCTAATAGAGGCCAGGGCTCCTGCCATAGTACCTCCCCTGGAAGGGCCAGTTCAAGTTGCTGGTGCCCCAGCAAGCACCCTCCCTTCATGCACTGCACGTGGGGATTCTCCCACAGACACACATGCACACACAGTCATTTGCACACAGACACACTGAGGCATCTGTAACCCCATACTCTCTCACACACACACTCTTAGACATACATGCTTGCACCACACGCATGTGCCCGTGCACACACTCCCACACACAGTTACACAGTCATACACACAACACAGCTTTGCCTGGTCTTCACCTGTGGGCTGGGGTTTCCTAAACAGCAGTCTTTGCTATACGCATTTCACAAATCTTAATCACATACCATTTTTCATAGTTACTATTTCTAAATTGATTTACATTAAGTATGCATAAAAGAAGAAACTACCCAACTGAAGAGCCTATAGTGCTGCAGTAGATAGACAGTAGCCACAAAACCACATCGTGTGAAGACAGGGAAGTGTTTAAGATCTAGGGAGCTGTCGTCCCCAGCAGAAGTCGCCGAGCCCCGGCCTG
This sequence comes from Dolichotis patagonum, assembly GCA_004027295.1. Classification (NCBI taxonomy): domain Eukaryota; kingdom Metazoa; phylum Chordata; class Mammalia; order Rodentia; family Caviidae; genus Dolichotis; species Dolichotis patagonum. The sequence continues at coordinate 11,950 of PVJX010029724.1, read as the reverse complement.
ATCTCTTCTGTTTCCAGGGGAGATGGACAGTATTTGGAGAGATGCAGACCAGCACTAAATGGCGTTTTTCTCCCTGATGGGTTCAGAGAGCCTGAAAGAGAGTTGAAAAGGAAGTAGCTCTGGTCCCAAGTGAATCCATGTTCATATGATGGCATGTCTGTTGACTACCTGAAATCATGTGTGGCACTCACCAAAGGATATGCCGCTTACTTTTGAAAATACTGTCCCAAGGAAGATCAGACACCCTGGGTAAAAGTCAAAATGGGTCTCCATTAGCAAGAGTTCCTAGGGCCAAAAGAGAGGCCATTCTTCTCAGTCCCCAGGTGTGAGCCGGGTGAGTGTGCTGCCTGGCCCTAGGGGGTGCCGTGCACACTGTGGTGTGCGTGCTGACCTCTCTGACCTGTCCTTCTCAAGGTGAGGCGGTGCTTGACCTGTGCAGCAGCCTAGAGACCTGGCTGGTGGGGCCCAGGCACCTGACCTGCTGGGAAGGGGCCAGGAGATCTTTACCTGGGCTCTGTGGGAGGGAAGCTGAACCCGAATGGGCCTAGAGCACAGGCCTCTCTGCAGACACCGTCGGTGCCGTATGCCTGCCGGCAGAGGAGCAGCATTTTCCAAGGGGCTCCCAGTGCTGGGTGTCTGGCTGGGGCCACACAGACCCCAGTTACAGTGAGTCAGCTCCCAGGGCCCTCAGTGCCAGAGGGGTGGGGGAGGCACCCTTCTCCAAGGGAGGCATCTCCACTTCCCGGCCAGGTGGCAGTGCCAGTCCTGGGAGTCCTGTCCCCCTTTCCTGGGTTTTTTCTGGGGGAGAACAGCTAAAGCCAGGCCTTTGTGCAACCCCTCCTCTAGTCCCAGGAGTGCCGTACCTGAAGCGTTTGGTAAGTTCTGTCCCCCTTGTCACTGCTCCCAGCCCCATTTGCGCCCTGGCTGAGGCCCACAGCTCCTATCTGGGCTCCTGTCTTTAGGTCACTGTGTCTTTGCCCCCTCTGACCCCTTCCATCTTGCTGGTCCACCTTCCTGGCCTTGCTGGGTGCCCTGCATGCTTCTTCTGGTGTCTCCCGCAGGCCACAGCTCAGACACGCTGCAGGACGCAGTGGTGCCCCTGCTCAGCACGCAGGTCTGCAACAGCTCATGCATCTACAGTGGATCCCTTACCTCCCGCATGCTGTGTGCGGGCCACCTGGATGGGAGGGCTGATGCATGCCAGGTGTGGCCTGTGGTGGAGGAGGGGATGGGGCCTACTGCAGCTTAGCCTCTGGTCTGTGCTTGTAGCATCAGAAGCCCTTGTAGAAGGAGAAGTCCTACTAAGGGATTATGGGGGGTGAGCAGCAGTTATCCAAGTAGGAATCAGGTGGGGCCCCCAAGAAAGTCCGTTATCCATGGTGGTCATGTATTGCTCATGATGATCTGACTGGCTGTTTTTCTGTCTCCATGTCTGGATCCCTCAGGGGGACAGTGGGGGCCCCTTGGTATGCCCCAATCAGGATACGTGGCATTTGGTGGGGGTGGTCAGCTGGGGTCATGGCTGCGCAGAGCCCAATCACCCAGGTGTCTACACCAAGGTCGCTGAGTTCCTGGACTGGATCCATGACACTGTGCAGGTGAGTGTGGGGCAGGTGTGGGGTCAGGGTGTTTCTAAAGCATGTGTCCCTTGAATACTGGGAACCTTGTCCCTTTAGCCTGGGCCATGCTGTGGGCTGGAGAGGGGACTCGGGAATGTTTTCCGGAACAGGAGGGGGCAGAAGTGATGCTCACGACATTGAATTTTTTCAATTTAAGAATGACCTGAGGCTGTAGCTTAGATATGCCATTTCTTGTGTGAATTTTGGCAAATTACTCCCCTTGCTGAACCTGCTTCCTGGTCATAACCATCTCAGCTACTTTATGTGCTGCTGTAATGATTTGAGTTCTGCATCTCATTAAATTCGTATGTGACACTAGGTCTCATCTGTTCAGTGGGAGGGCTGAGTATAATAATGTGTATCAAAGCACAGTATTTGTGCTAAGTGTTTTATAAAGGCAGGGCCATGATAATTAAAAGCATCTTTCTCCAAAGTTGGGTATAGGAGCAGGTGTAGATAATACACTTCAGAGAACACAGGGGATGCATGTGTCCATGTTTTCATTCAAGTCTTATGAAAATCTACAGCAGCAGATATTTTTAATCTCATTTGTTAGAGGGAAAGGTTGAGTGATTAACTAAAATAAAAGTCTTTTGGCTAGCATGTGGTAGTGCTGTGTTGTGAATTGATCCTCTTTTCCTTTTGATCTAGGACTCCCTACTCTTAAGTCCCATGGTTTCCTCCAATCTCACATTAATGCAGTCTCATATCTCCTGGGCTCTCTGGCAGGTCCACTAACTGGAGAAAAAGCAGCAGTCCTGCAGATGAAGAAGGTGTGAATCGGCTTGCATGACTGTCACCACCCACAGGCCAGCAGCCACTGGGCCTCTCCTCTCAGGCACTGACTTCTAGTGCCTCTCTCTCATCTCAAGAGAGAGGCTTGGAATGGGTTGAAAGTGGCTGGGGAGACAGAGGGAGACAGACAAGGCTGTGGAGAGCAGCTGGAAGCCTGCCTTTCCATCCTCTTTCCTCCTTAGCCCCTTGTGCATCTTTTGGGAGGATGCTCAGTGTACCCCTAGTCCTGCCTTCTTCCTGTGTCCTAAAGTGGGTTAAGTGCCAACCTAGAGGATATCCTAGCTTAGTGCTCTGGGTACATGAGGTTGGTACTGGACAACCCAGATTAAGCCCATGCAAGTCAGAATCCTTCCAACTCCCTGTTAGTCTCACCGGCTTCCTGTTCTTGAAGAGCCCTGTCCAGGGTACTATAAAGCAAGCAGACTGAAGTTGGAATATAGTGTCAGTTTTAAAAGGACTGTTCTGTGAACTGGTCCAAAGAATTCTATTATTAAATTGAAGTGGTACATGGTCTTGGTCCAACTTGTTTTCCCCCATTCTCTCTCTACTACAAGCTACTAGGAGAGAAACATATTTTTCCTCACATCCATGTTTCTTGACATTATGGTGCTGAGTCATTTTTATCCACTCCAGAATTTTGACAGGTGCCTGTCTAGTTCTTTAAATTTAAATCTACATGTCATAATCTGCAATGAAAAACCCTGAGGTTTACAGTGTGAGAACCAGTGCTCTCTTAGGGAGGACTGGCTTCCCCAAAAGGCCCACTTCTCCATCTTCTCTCTTGTTTCAGAATAGTGCTATGGGTTTGGAGAGCTCTCTTTCTGAGTTGATGCCAGTTTAGCATTTTCTTGGTAAAGCCTCTTCCCTACTCTTTTCTCTTTAGCAATTAAAATGCAATCGGCATCTTGTTTCTGAAAACTGCAATGAATTTTTTATGGTGCTTACCCAGGGAAATGCAATTAGCATTTAGCAATAACAAAACTTTGTGAGTTTATTAGCATTTCTTTTGAGGAGTTGTACAAATGGTTATTCATTCCTGGAGGATCTGCTCTCTTTACACGAAGTATACTCAAATACAAGGACTTTCATGTATTGTTGGCTTTGTTACCTAGGGAATAGGTTTATAGGAGTCAGTTGTCACATTATAGCTGCAGTGTGGGAGAGGTTGTGTGGGTGGAAAATGCCTCCAGCTTTAAGCCTGAGACCAGCATGTACTGTCCAGCTCTTTTAGGTCCTTTCCAGGAGGCAGTGACAGCATAGCAGATCCCGTTGGGCAAGGAAGAGTTAACAATAAATCTATCAACTGTGATCTTTTGGTTTCTGATATCAATAATAAGCACTTATTATTTAAAGGGAAGTGCTATTATTATAGTTGTTGTCATTGTGACCTTTCAACTTGAATAGTACTGTGTAGGTTATAAAACTTGCTCATGTACAGGAGCTCCCAACATCTCTGGGATGAAGATATTATTATTCCTATTACAATTATTGGCCCTCATTTTTTGGAAAAAAAGTTAGTTTGGAGAGATAAATTGACTCATCCAAGACCACTCAGCTAAGAATCACCAGAGCTATGATGTAAGCTTTGGGTCTTTTTGCTCCAAATCTACATGACTGTCTTACACATGGATGGGTGAGATGATCCAGTACTGCACAGAAGCGTAGAACTGGAAGTTTACATCATCTGGCCTGCTTCGAATAATGCATTGCCCTGACTACCAAGTTATCTAGCTTGGGCTCAAGCTTTGATCCTGCTGCTCCAGCCTCCTCGGTGCTAACATTACAGGTGTGCACCACCACACCCAGTTCCCCTCCCCTATTTAAGGATCAGCGTGGGAGACCTGAAGGAGCAGGAGGTGGTGGGCTGCAGGTGAGGGGTCAGTGCCTAACTCAAAGGGACTTCTTCCTTCAAGCTCTTCAGACAGTGAAGCTGACAAGTGGTTAAAGAGGAAAAAAGTTGTTACAGAACAACCTGGAAAGAAGCAAAAGACAGATATTTCATGCATGGAGTTTGTAAGGAAGGAGATAACTTGCTATGTGCATGACCTCTCTGACAGCCCTATGGTGTAGTGTGCAAGCACTTCCAGCAAGGGTACTGTGCATATGGAGATGGCTGCAGATATGAGCTCAGCAAGCCACTGAGACAGGAAGGAGTAGGTGCTGTACATGCAACTGCAAAACCATCCCTTGTGCTGCCTCAAGCCTCTCCTCCATCAGGGTCCACTCCAGGAGATGAATATGGGCAGGTGTGAGTCTAGCTAGAACTGTGAACGGGCAGCCCTACTGGGGCTGTATGGCCCCTGGCTGCAGAGAGTTCCAGGCAGGGCTTGGAGGCCAAGGCAGAATCGGGAAGAAGCCAGCCATAGTGGAGACCAAGAAGCAGCTCTGCCCGGAGGCCACTGTGGGATGGTGTCTCTGTGCAGTGTGTATACCTGCATGGCCACGCCTGTGACACATGTGGGCTACATGGCCTGCATCCCATGGATACAGCCCAGAGGTCCCAGCACATAAAAATCTTGCATCACAGCACATGAGAACCACATGGAGCTGTCCTTTGGTGTGCAGCGAAATAAAGACCTGGTGTGTGGCTGCGAGGAGGTGATGTAGGAGAAAGCCAACCTCAGCCCACTTCACAGCCTCTTTAGCTGCAGCCACACCTACTGTCTCAGGGGTGTTCAAGGTGGAGGAGGGCCAAGGAATTGGAGGGCAAGGTCATGAAGTCTTGCCCGGAATGCCCGATCACATGGAACTTTGTGACTCCTAGTGAGTACTGGGTGGAGGAGAAAGAAGACAAGCAGAAACTCAGACAGACAAAGAAGCGATGAGAACAAGGAGCAGATATTTTGAGGAAGACCGTGGGAGCTGTCCATTTGGAGAGCGCTGGTTTTACAAGTATGCTTCCCTGATGGCTCTAGGGCTGCAGAGCCGGGAAGTGGGAACATCAAGCAGATCTGGGCCCAACAGAGGAACCGCTCCGGGAGGTCATCAAGGGAAGAGAGAACTGCAGCCCCTTTCACAACACCTCAGAAGAGGAGGCTAGATGAAATGCTGTGCGTGCTTTTGGCCTCCGTTGGGGACCACAAGCTGATTGAAAAGGAAGGGCTCTTCTTTCACGATGAGCTGGGAGACTTTTGTGCCTTGGACCTATGGCAGCTTTGGGTGGCTCAGGAATGGCCTGCCAAGTCTCAGACAGCAGCTGTCCCCTGTGCCGTGGGGCAGTGTGCTGTTCTCCCAGGCAGGGCTCTCAACTCCAGGTGCTGGGACCACTTACCGGGGCCAGTTCCCTACCTGTCCTGCCCAGAAAGTGTGTAGTTTTCTTTGTTTCAAAAATAAATCTTTGGGTTAAAAAAAAAATGATGCATCGTCCCGCCCACACTATATGTGAGGTAACTTCTCAGGTGGTGGCAAAGGTGGGAAGAGTCAGGTCCAGGGAGGTGTTAGTGAAGACTAGCTAGGTACCTGGCTGTGCAGAGCTCTGAGGGAACTGAAATTAGAGAAGCTGACTGTCTTACTGGAGTGATTTGTAATAAATTATTAGTGGCCAGCCAGGTATGAAGCTGAATGGGGAGGCAGTAATTGCTAAGGGAGCTCCAAGGGCCTATCATGAATAAATCAGGACATTTGTGTGTGTGAGAAACCTGTATCCTCCTCTGCAAGGATTCTGCACCCTGCCTGCCTGGGCAAATCTTTGGAGCCTTCTGACATTTTCCAGAAGGTGGCTCCTGGCTACCATCTCCAGAGAGGAGCCTTTCTTTCTACTCCTCTGTACTTGTAGGGTCTTAAGAAAGTCATAGAGTGTAGGCTCTTTCTTCTTGGAACACCTTCTACAGATGCTGCTTTTCCTAGAAGTGTTGCCAGAATAAGAGGACAGCTTTGCTATTGCCTGGAGACAATTCACGGGCTCTTTCCTGCATCTTCTTTTTGGAGATATGGGGCTCACCCAAAAGAGCACAAAACTAGAACAGCCACAAGTGCTAAAAGTGGATACAATGTCAGAGATGTTTTTCAAGGGTCCCTCTGTTATTTTGTTTGTTTTTCTCTTCCTTCTCTCAGCCCTGTACTTACCTCCTTTCTGTTGTTTCCTGGCTGCTCAAAGGGAAGTTCGCTTTCACTTTCTTTTCCTCCAAACCTTCCTTAGCATTCCAGGTCTGATCATTTCTATGTCCCTATCAAACACACAAACCCTCAAGTTTTTGGTTCCTACTAAATGGACTAGATTTGTCTTAAATCCTTCCACTTCCGAGAAGACCTTCCACTTCCGGGAAGTAAGGAGGGGTGATTTCCCACTCCAGAGGATTGAGGCTGATCTTACTCTAAAGCTGGAAAATGGAGAAGCATGGCAGGATTTACCCAGGATGGGGAATCCGTGGAGGACTTTCACCCGGAGTGAGTGTTGAAATGGACCAAGCTGGGAAACAAACCAAGTGGAGAAAAGTCTTTCCACTAAGTCTCTCCCCCAGTACAGCACAGACTCCAGCAAGACAGGGCTGCCTGGGACTGGGCTTATTTTCTGAACTGTTTTTCCAGAGAACATTTGGCCTTGGCATCTGCTGCTAGGGAACATGGATCCAGCAGTAAAGTCACTTCTGGGTCCCTAGCCACATGAGAATATGCCTTCGTGAGCTAGTGATTCAGCCTCCCAGATTTTGGTCTCTTACCTATCAAATTAGGAGTCTGAGAAAAGTGATGTCCATGAGATCGGCTTTCTCTGATTATCTTCACCTCATCCTCCTTTGCCTTTTGAGATGTCTGCCCACAGCTTCTAGCATGGAAACCCTTTGAGATGAGCCTTTTCCAGGACAGATCTAAAGAAACCCCTTGTTCATGGCTTCACAGCACCTGCTGTCCCTGTAAGTTTGCCCTCTAAGTCCCTGGAAGAATCAGTACCAGGCAAAAGATTTTGACATCTTTTCCTGTCGTCTGGGAATGCTACGCAAAGGTTCAAGCACAGGTTGAGGCCCGTGAGCTCCCTGGAAGAATCAGTACCAGGCAAAAGATTTTGACATCTTTTCCTGTCGTCTGGGAATGCTACGCAAACGTTCAAGCACGGGTTGAGGCCCATGAGCTCCCTGGAAGAATCAGTACCAGGCAAAAGATTTTGACATCTTTTCCGGTCGTCTGGGAGTGCTACGCAAAGGTTCAAGCACGGGTTGAGGCCCGTGAGCTCCCTGGCAGTTGGCTCAGGTGCTCCCCGGCTCAGTTCCTGTGTGGGGCTTTAGACGGGCTCTAGTTCTCCAAAGGAACTGCCGCCCTTCCACAAAGACCATAAACACTTTCTTCCTTCATTTCTCTTAGTAGCCCTCAAGTTGGCCAGGAGGACCACCTCTACCCTCCAGCTTCCCCCATGCATGAGGTAGAGTAGTGAAGAAGGTTTGAGCTAGAAAGGCCACCAGCAGATAGCTGGGGTCCAGGTCCCTCTGCGACCTAGCCATGTGCCAGACTCAGGTAAGGAGGCTCTTTGTTCACAGAGTGAGTCATTCTCTGAGTTAGCCCAAGGCCATCCTAATCTTAGGACCATAAGGTACGTATCCTGGAAGCCCTTCATTCCTGGACAGAGACAGTGGGTCATGCTAAGCCTATTGCCTTTCTTCTGTATAAAAGCAGTTCTACAAAATGCAATGCCTTTCTCAATCCCCTTCAGTCTTAGCAAGCATCGTGGTTAGCCCTTGCTGGTGCCCAGGGGTATTCAGAGGGAGGTCCCAGGTGGGCCAGGGGTCTGGACTGTTTTGCAAAAGCTGTAGCGTCAGTGGATGCTGCCTTGGCTCTAAGGCCTTCACAGAGAGGCCCTTCTTCAGCAGAGCCTACAGCTAGCCTGGCTGCCTCGCCCTTGTAGCCAGCACCCAGGGTGCCTCGATTTCACCTCACTTGATGTGTTAAGCAAACAGCTGGCCCTACTGGGCCCAGAAGCTCCCTGGCAATTGAAAGACAACTAGGAAGGTGAGGCAGAGATAACACCACTCCAGTAAACTATGAGTAGCGATTTCCCAGTTTCCCTAGGACTCACTGGTTACTGGCCCCCAGAACTTTGGGGATCCGCACGTAACAGCTGCTGGCTAAGAGTGGTTGATCCTACTCTGGAGGAAGAAGAGGAAGGGGTTTACCATCCCCATGGGTTCTGACGGGACTTTTCTCCTTGCTTCTACCTTCCAGAGGTAGTCAGAGAGGAGCAAAGCAGAGAGTGCCAGACTGCCAGAGCCCACAGGGATTTTGTTGGGTTTATTTTTCCTCAGCACTGTCTGCAGAGGTGAGGGCATGAATAAAAGAATCAGTGAAGATTTACTGTTCTGACATCTTGGCAGTGAGCCCTGTATTTGTATAGTGGATCCAGCTAGAGCAGGTGGAGGGATGCTGGCACTCAGAGAAAAAGTCAGATCCGTGCAAGGTCTCTGCAGGGCTTCTAGGGTGGACTTAAGGTGAGGCTGAAACGGGCGGATTCAGGCTGACTCAACAACCATCAGGGGCCGGACTGCTCCCTCCACCCTCCTGGGAGAGGGAGGGAGGTTTGGGGCTAGTGGCACCAGGCAACAGGGGTCTGAGGGTGCCAGTGGGGGCCCATTGTTTACCTCTTGTGGTCTTCATAATAGGCAAATCCAGGAGTGCATTTTGTATTGGCCTGGGGTGGGCTGGGGCTGGGTAGATCCAGCTTGGGCCTGGGATTTAGAGCCTTACAGCTGAATTGATTGTGAGCAGAGTCCAGCAGCGTCTTTTCCTCTATATTCAACACTTTAGAATCCATGCTTTGGAGTCACAGTTCTCCTGAGGCCACCAAAAGAAGAGTGTACAAAGACAATCTCAAAGAATCAAACTAGTGGCGGGAAGTAACAAGAGTAGAAATTGTAAAGGGCAGGGGTGGGGCACGAGGTGGTTCTATTCCTGTGCGTGTGCATGCATGTGCGTGCTTGTGTGTGTGTGTGTGTGTGACAGTTGAAAGGTCTGAAGAAAGAAAGAGGAGGGAAGAAAATTGAGGAAGCTGACTGAGGTAAGGTTGTGCAGAACCTGTCCCTTCTGATAGAGGTAGATCTCATTTGAGTCAGTTTCTACGTCCAGGGCCACCACCGAAGGAAGTTCTTATGCAGAGCACTGTCTTCATCTTTTAGGGATGACCTGTGCTCCAACCATATACCCACTCTCACACAAAGCCTCAACACTTCACCTGGCAGGCATGATCAAAAGTAGAAGAAAGACTTAACTGCAGTGGTCATATACCAGAACGTGTTTGCGTGTAGGGGAGCCCTTTCCTCACAGAGGCTTCTGATTTTTAAGTTGGCTTCTGTCAAGATGTTTAACATTTATGGGGTTGGGGGTAGGAGTGTGGATGGAAGCCCACAGACCACACGTGTAAACAGGTAAAATTAATATATCAAGCTAACGTGTAAACTTTAGAATGTTCTGTCCTCTTGCCATAACAAATACACCCTTGTAAGGATATGGAAGGTGTGAGAGCTGGGCTTACTTGTAAACAGCAGTGTGACTGGCTCGGGAGCCACCTAAGTATCAGTAAAGTGCACCTCTGGGTGTGGCTGGGTGGGTTAGTAAGGCACGATTTGGGGCACTCTGTCTGGACTCTGCTCTTTCTTTGTCTGGCGTTCTACTTGGCTTCCCAGTTGCCATGAACTAAGCAGCTTCCTCTGTTAAAGCCCCTCCACCGTGATGCTCCTGCTTCGGGGCTTGTTGGCCATGGACTGAATCTCTCAATACTGTCAGCCAAGTTAAACCTCTCATCTTTTAAGTTGTGAGTGTCAAATATGGTGTTCAAGAGAGGAAAAACTGACTATTACAAAAGGCTAAATTCAGATTTCAAATTCCTACTTCCTTGGATTTCTGTCCAGGAGCGTGGTGTATGGTGAGTGACTTGTGGCCATCTTTTCCTCCCACCAGTGCTCCAGCCCTTCCTACAAAGGGCCTTCTGCATAGAGTGTGGATATTCCATCCTGTTTAGCGCTGTGCCCACTAGTTGGGTCTGCCCTCAGGGGAAGAGACCTGTGTAGCCTGCAGAAGCAAAGGTCCAGTCACATTTTATGATCTAGAAGGGGAACCTGGGTTCTGGATAGACACCTGGCTTCAGCCCTATGAACTTCTTCCCTTAGGGGCAGTCTAGTCTACAGTAGACTAGGATACGCACAGCAAGGTAAGCACAACAGGTTCAGCACAAGGGTCAAGCGAGTGAAGCAATCAGGTGTAAGATTTAAGGGGGCACCGCTGTCAGGGTGACAAAAGGGCAGGTGGCTCTTGGCCTGCTTGGTCTCAGTGAGGCAAGATGGGGCCCTGTGCAATGAGGGGTGCTCCTCTGCTCTGGATTCTATAAGGGTTGATATTTATTCTGCCTCCTGAGCAAGACAGAACATTAAAATGATAGAAATAGGCGTTTTTCCTGTGAGTTCATCCTCCAAAGTGCCATTACTGCTCCTTACCCCAATCACATTTCAAAGAGCCCCATCTCTGCATCAGCTCAGGTCCCAAAGTGGTCCCTGGGCTCATTTTCAGTGGAAAAAACCCAGAGTGATTCATTATGATCCAGGCCTCCAGAATTTAAATGAAACACAGCCTAAGAAAAAGTCTGGCATGCAAATAGATTGCATTTCAGAAAGCTCACAGAGCAGACTTCAATAGAAACTAAGGTAAGTCAAAGCTAATTAGGAAAAATGGATACGTAGCGTCGAGGAATGGCTGTGGGAGGTGAGCTATGATATAACCCACATGCATTTGGAAGAGATCTGAACCAGACTAAATTGCCACAGGGGATGTTCATGAAACAGAGCGTAAATATGAGAGAGCAAGCTAAGGACCAGGCTAGACGTGCAGAATGAGCCTCTGGTATTGGTTGCTCCGTGTTTGGGGGCATTTGGGAGGGGCTGGACAGATCTGTGTTCCAATCTGGACCCCTGCCTTTTTTTCTGAGAAAGAATAGCTAACACTCACAGTTAAAGGGGAGGAGGTTTATTTAGCTCACGCTTTGTAGAGGTTTTACTGTGTGATCGGCTGGCTCCAAGGCAAGGTGGCATGGCAGACAGACATTGCAGAGGAGAGGCAGGTCTCAAAGTAAGTAAGAAACAAGACAAGCCTCTTTTTGTGTCTTGTATTACATCTAGGCTACCAGGATTAGGGGTTGCCAAACCAATTAGGGGATTGATTTAGTAATCACCCACCCTTAATCTTTTATTATTATTATTATTATTATTATTATTATTATTTTATTTAAAAGAGAATAAAACAAAAGGGGGCAGTACAGAGCAGATCAGAACAGGACAACATAGGCAACACAGTACTTTACATTAAGTCAACTGGACATCAACAGTATCTAACACCATATCTCTTACTCTGCTATAGTTGAGCATACTTTCAATTACAATAATATCAAACATAACACAATAGTATAAAGCCATGCATAGAGTGAAAGAATTACAGGGCTTTCTGAACCGAATAACAGAAAATGATCAATGGGTATTATAATATCTCATTTTTGATAAAAAAGAAAAAAATTTGTTTGAACTATCACACATATTCAAATTCCAATGAGACACAATGTGGTAGATAGA
>PVJX010029723.1:0-22684 GCA_004027295.1 Dolichotis patagonum | reverse complement strand
TCTTTTGATTTTTTTTGTCTTCTAATTGCAATTAGCTTGTTTTGAATCTGTACACCTGTGCTTGCCAAGGATATTGGCTATAGTTTCTTCTTTTGATTATATTTTTGATCAGTTTTAGAATCAGAGTGATGTAGACTTCAAGAAATGAGTTGGAAACACTCCTTCCTTTTAATTTCATTGTTCATTTTTAAGAATATTGGTCATATACTATCCTTAAGGGTTTTGCAGAATTTGGCAGCGAATCCACTAGGTCCTGGGCTTTTATTAGTTAGTAGATTTTTTATTACTGTCTCTATTTCTTTTTTCCCTTTCTATTCAAACTTACATCAGAAACATGCTTGTTTTTAGTTTTGTTTTTTCCTTACTACTAGCAATTAAACCTAGGGCCTTCACACCGAGCTGTAATTTTAGTTTCCCCTTTTTAATTTGAAGACTGGGTCTTGCCAAGTTGCTAAATTGCTCAGGTTGGGCTAAAACTTGTGATCATTCTGCCTCAGCTTCCCAGAGGCCTGATATTATAGACATGCAACACTGTACCCTCCTTCATCCTTATTCTTAACTAATGATCCTATTTCATTTTCCCCTGTTAGAGATTAAAAACTGGTGGCCAACTTAATGCCAGAAGAATTATATCACCATGCTGCTGAGTGTAGATGTTCTATCTGAGGAAAGTTGCCAGCATAAATAGAGAAGGAGAAGAGAGGTGTGGAGGTGTTGAAGCACTGTGGGTTTTCCAATGTGTCATTGTATGAGCTGTTGGTTCTCCTGGAGACGCTCTGGTCCTCAAATCGAGCATTGCTGCCTAGCTTCAGAGGGGAAGATGTGTGCTGCTTGGTCTTCAGGATGAACCCATCACACTGGCTTCCTGGCATGTACTTGATTGTTCTTATCATTGAAGGGTTGATGCTCAGGGTCTGCATGTCACTGAGGATGGCTGTGGTGCTTTTCAGGACAGCCCTGGTCTTTGTTTTGAGCATGACTTCTCAGCTCCAGTGTAGAACCCTCAACCTATCAGCACAGCTCCTTCACCCTGTTGGCATCGACTTTCTAGCTTCCTTGCTGACCTTTGGGCCTTCCCAGCATGGATCCATAAGACAGACTGGTGTGAGTCCTTCTTGTGGGCTCTAGACCTCCAGTTGGACTTGTGGGAGGCATTGTCATGAGACCTGGGTCTTCATCTGGACTCATATGGGACATTTCTATGGGATTCAGGCCCTTGGTTGAACATTCCATGTCTTTGGTGTTGTGGATAGATTTCCTGCAGTTTCTTGTGTTAACTCGGGGTGACCATCATAAAATAATGCTATAAATTCCATGTGCTGATTTTAGTTGTTCTCCTCACCTGTGACTACAACATCCCCAGAGAAACTGAAGCAATCAAAAGAATTTTCATCTGGATGAGAGTGATATCATTTGTTTGTAACCCTCACAACATGGAAAGCTGAGGCAAGAATATCACAAGTTTAAGCCAGTGTGGGCAATCTAGTGAGACTCTGTTTGATGATGATGATGATAAAGATAATGAGGCAAAGGATGTACCTCAGTTTGGAGGTCATAGTTTCAATACCTAGGACTGAAAAAATACTTTTTCCCATGTCTCAACCTCCATCTACCAAATTGCATTCATCAGCCACATGCTTTGGAATTCCTTCCCCTATATAAAAACTATAATTTGGGCCATTGAAAAGTGTATATTTATAAAGGATATTATTCCAACAATTGTTCTCTCACTCTTCTACACTGTCATTTTCCCCTTTGGTGGGTATTTTTTTAAGCATTCAGACTTATTGTCATTATCCCCTTAAAATTATCTTTGCCTTGGTGCTAAATCTTCTCATTATTGTCCCATTTATCTATTCTATTTATAACAAGAATCCTTGAAAGTATTTTCATATCCATTTGTGTCTCTTGCTTAAACAGTATCTAATGCTACCAGTCTACCAGATCTGCAGTGCTCAAGGTTACCAGTGTCGCTGTTTCGCTAAATCTAATGGTTAATTTCCAAGCTCAGCACTCCTGACTTATTATTTATTATGAAAAATAATTTAAAAATTTCTTTTTTTAATACTTTCTAGATTTTAACAATACTTCTACCATCAAATGTGCAGTTTTTTCTATACCAAACATTTCTCCCAATTTTTGGAACATCAACTGGGTGTATTGCATTAACTTAGTTCTGACATTAATTACCCAAAGTTCACATCCTAGAGGTTGGTGCAGCTCTCCACTTCAGATGCCGGTTAGAGCTATGAGTGCCTGGGACCTCTGAGCAACTGCTTACCAATTTGTGTACCTACTACATCCACCCCAAGTGTAACAATTTGTTAGGAGTGTTCACAAAACCCAGAGAAACACTTACCTATATTGATTCTATATAATTCTATATATAAATATATATTGATTATATATAATCACCTATATTGATTATATACAATCCAAGAGGAGATGCCTAGAGTGATGTGGAGCTTTCATGCCCCATGTTGTCAGCACCTTAGTGTTGTCTATGCTGGATGGTAACTAAAAACCTTGTTGTCTAGGGTTTTAATATAATTTCCTTTACATAGGGATGGTTGAAATCATTGGCTATTGGCTATTAAATCAATCTACTGCCTCCCTCCCCTCCCTGGAGGGCAGTGTGTGTGTGTGTGTGTGTGTGTGTGAGTTACAGCTATTTAATCTTAGGAATGCTTCCCCTGATATCCAGCCCTCAGTCACCATTAATGTAGTCTCATTATTGTGCTGAGAGTGCATTGCAATGAGAGTTGTTTTGGATAACAAGAAACACTCTTTTCACAATTATTACTTTGGAGATATTTCAAGAACTGGGGACAAAGCTAAATGTTATAACAATAGGTGCATCTGTGCCTTTTATCAGGAAGTAACAAGCAAAGATTTAAGACTATTTGAGTAGGAAATAGGAATGAAGCTAAACTGTATTTAATTCTTACTGTTACTCAATTATGAATAACCATTCTCTACTCCCTCCTTCCAGTAACATTTTTATTGGGCTACTGAGTTACTAAAGTCCTCCATGCTCACCCCCAGTTTTACTGTAGTTTTCTGGAAAGGTTTCCAACACATATGATTTATAAATTTAGCAATAGAAATTATCTCATTGAATTGTATGGCTTAAATATCTTTTAGGCAAGTGATCATCAATCCTTATTATGTGTTCATATTTATATGTTAACCCTCACTATATCTTAACCTAGGGGTCATTTATGACTTTCAAAAACTCTAAATGTTTTGATTTAATGGGTTTTTGATAGAGCCCAGATAATTTTTCACAATTCCTTACTTTCAATTTTTTTTGTCTTTGGAAAAATGTATAGTTATTTCAATTATTTCCTAAGTTATTGTTTATGTTTCAAAATAGTTATAGACTAAAAGGTGAATTTTTCAAAAAAATAAAGTAGATCATAATAGTGTATAATTTGATTTGTATGTAGTGTATAATATGATTTAATGTATATTTCTGTGCTGGGTATTGCATCTAAGTATTGGTTCTATAGATAGCTTATTATCTTTGTACCAGTTGTGAATTGTTATTAAATAGCCTCTGCAATTCTAAAACAATAAATGATAATACAGGGATGGATTTTACTTTATAAACAAAACCACACAATATATTGTTATGTATATATTTACATGTTGTCTTCAAATATTTCCTCACTGTCTAATTCTTATTGATGAGTATTTAAGTGTTCTCTACAGAAATACAAATAAAATTATGAAAAGTCTATTGATGAAAGTTCCAGTTAACTAACACAAATTAGAATTTGTGAAGATGTTTATGAAAAAATCATAATGTGCTTTGCTGTTTTACATAATTAAACCTCCTAAGGTAGGGGAATCAAGCAATTGTATGCTGTTTTTATTTTCTATGCTGGTTTCCATTAACTATCATTGCATTTATAATGAAATGGCATATTTTCTACACAGATTAACATCAGATCACTTATGTAATTAAACCAAAGGACCCTAACTGTCAGAAATGCAGATGGGCTGCCCTTTTTAATGACCCTCTTGACCGTAAGTTAATAATATATTTCTTCTGCTAAGCCAAACATTTTACTTGATAGCAGTGTAATTCAAGGATTAAGTACTTCAGGAATCAAGATTAGGTATGCTGTTTTGATGTAATGAAATAAAAGAACATCTTGTTAGTGGCTCTATCAGTACTGAAATCATCATTTATGACAATTGTGCAGTTTGGAAGTACTCAGTTTAAGAAGAAAAAGAAGGGCTCAATCTTGCCTTGTGTATTTAAATAATGTACTTTTCCCAGTTTTGAAACTTCCTTGTCTTTGGAATGCCATACATACTGTTCATGGCCTAACATAACTTGTGTTGAATGATGTTGTAAGATACTTTTAGCTCTCTGCATTATAAAGCCATGCCAGGCCATGATTTCCAAGTGATCGACACAAAGCCTGCCACATTCTGCCTTGAAACACCTTTTCCTAAAATGAAAATTAGTACATTTTAGATACACATAATGATAACATTCACCTAGGGTATTTTTATTGGCACATGTCATATCTTGCTTCTTTTTTCCTTCATTCCCCTCCCTTGAATACCTCTTCTCCTACCTATTTAAAAAAAAAAAAAGCTTTGTTGGGCCAGGGATTTAGCTCAGTGGCTCAAGTGCTTTTCTGGTAAGCATGAGGTCATGAGTTCAATCCCTGTACCAAAATTAGATAAATAAAAAGCTTTGTTTCCACTATTTTGCTTCTGTTGTCTTTTTTCTTGTGTCTGCCCCTCAATTCCCCTTCTCATTTGAACATTTTCCCCATTTCCCGATATCCACTATACGTTTTTGTTTTTATTTACTCTTCTGATTTCTCACAACAGAGAAACAATTCAGTAGTTAAATATGTGTATCTGATTTATTTCACTTAAAACTATGGTCTCACGATATATCCATTTAGTTAGAAATGACTCAAGTTTTTCCTTCTTTATGGCAGAGTAGTACTTCACTGAATAAAAAAATCCACATTTTTTTCCATTCACTGGTTGATGGGCATTTAGGTTTTTTCAAGATTTAGCTATCACACACTTTGCTGCTATAAACGTGGGTGTGCACATATAGTTGCAGATCTTTCTTTCAGGAAGATATCAAGAAGGGAAATAGCTGGGCCAAAAAGAATCTCATTTTCATTTTTTGAGAAATCTCCACACTGATTTCCACTGTGGTAGTACTAGTCAACACTCCCACCAGTGATGGAGAAGGGTTCCTTTTATTCACAGCCTGGCCAGCATTTATGATTGATCATTTTCTTGATAATAAACAATCTTTCTGGAGTAAGATGGAATATCAACATTGTTTTAACTTGAATCTCTTCAATGACCACATAGTTGAACATTTTTTTTTTGTTACCAGGGATTGAACTAACAACTGCATCCTTGCCAGGCAGGCTCTTATTCTGCTGAACTAAGTCCCTCGTGCTGAACATTTTCTCATGTATTTATCTGCTATTGTTTGTTTCTTCATCTGAGAAGTAGATATTCATTTAAGATGGCCACACTTGGATTGAGCCTTCAAATTTGGAAAGGCCTAATATTTTGAGATCTCTATAGGTTGTAGATATTAGTCCTTTGTCTGAGGAACAGCCAGAAATTTTTTTCCCACATTGTGCATCATCTCTTAAATCTGTTGGTGGTTCTTTGCTGTGCAAAAAGTTTTAAATGAAAAGAGATCTCAGTTTTGAGTCTTTGTAGTATTTCCTGTGCAGAGTTTTGCTCATAAATTCTTTGTCTTCACTAATATCTTCAAGATTTGACCTAATCTATGTTCCAGCAGATTTAATATTTCTCGTCTACTTTTGTTTTTTACCAGTGCTATGATTTTTTTTTTTATCGCAGTAGTTTTGTAACATAATTTCAAGTCAGGGATTTTGATACCTCTGGCCTTGCCTTTGTTGCCAGAATTATTTTTGCTATTCTAGGTCTCTCCTGGTTCCAAATAAATTCTAGGATTTTTTTCTGTAATTCTACGAGATATGCTTGGTGTTTTTATCAGGAGTCCATTAAATCTGTGCAACAATTGTGAAGGTATGGCCATTTTCACTATATTGGTTTTCTCTAACCAAGAATAGGACATATATTTCCATTTTCTGATATCCTTTTCAATCTCCGTTTTTCAAAATACGGTAGTTTTCAGTGTAAAGGTCTTTTTGTTTCTTTGTTATACTGATTTCTAAGTGTTTTATTTTTCTAAACCTAGAAGTTTTTTGATGGAGTTTTTGGGATCTTCTATACATTAATAATGATAAATTACCTTCTTCCTTTCCTATTCTTATTCCTTTTATTTCTTTTTTACTAATGTTTCCAGAACAGTATTGAATAAGAATGGTAACAGTGAACTCACTTGTCTTGTTCCCAATTTTAGAGTAAAAGTTGTCAGTTTTTGTGAATTTAGTATGATGTTGATTGTTGGTCTGTCATAGATGGCTTTTATTAGATTGATGTAAAGACCATCTATTCCAATTTTCTGTAGGATTTTTTTCTCTTTTCTTTTTTTTTAAAACATGAATGGGTTTGGGCTTTGTTAAAAGTTTTTCCTGAACCTACTGAGATGATCATATGGTTTTGTTTTTGGTTCTGTTAAAATGGCATACGACATTTATTGTTTTATGAATGCTGAACCCTCCTGGCTTTCCTGGGATAACTCCTACTTGGTCATGGCATACAATCTTCCTGATGATTTATTGCATTCTGTTTGTCAGTTTCTTATTGAGGACTTTTGTGTCTATGACCTGGAGGGAGATTAGTCTGTACTTCTCTTTTTTAATAACAGAGTAATACTTGCTTCCTGGAACAGGTTTAAGTGTATTGCTTCCCTTTCAGTTTCATCAAAGAGTTTGAGAAAGTGGAAGATTTAAATTACATCTTTAATTTCATTGACTAATATTGGGCTATTAATTTTTATGTCTTCTTGATTCAGCTTTTGTAGTTCATATGTATCTAGGAATGTGTCTCTTTTCTCTGTGTTTATCATCTCATTAGAGTACAGGTTCTCAAAGTAGCTGTTGAAAATTTTATGGATTTTTGCAGGGTATCTTGTGATTTCCCTCTTCATTCTTAATCACATAGACTTCAGTCTTTTCTTTCCTTTCTTTGATGTGGTTGGCTAAAGGTTTGTCAATTGTGCTTAATGTTTCAAAGAACCAAGTCTTCCATTCATTGATTCTGTGCATTGTTTTATTAGTCTCCACTGCATTAATTTCTGCCAATCTTTATAATTTTCTCCTTGGAATGAACTTTTAACTTGACTTGTTTTTGTCTAGAAGTCTGAGGTCAGCATTAAGTTATCTGAGCTCCTTCTGTTTTCTTGATGTAATTTACTGGTATAAATTTCTCTCTTAGGAGTGCTTTAATTTATCCCATATGTTCCATTATGTTGTATTGGAATTATTCTGTACTTGTTGAAATTGTCTAATTTCTTTAATTTTGTCTGTGTCCCATTGGTTATTCAGTAGATTACCATTTAATTCCCATGTGTTTATGAAGGTCTTGTGGGGTTTTTTTGCCATTGATTTCTAACTTTATTGCACTATGGTCTGATGATGTGTAGGGGATAATTCCAACTCATTTGTATTTATTTAATCATCTTTCTTGAGCTAGAATGTAGTATATTTTGGAGAAAGTCCCACATGCAGCTGAGAAAAATGTATGTTCTGATTTTTCAGAGTGGAACACTTGGTAGAGATCTACTAATTTCATTTGTTCAAACTTGTGGTTCAGTTCCGATATTTCATTGTTGAATTTTTGTCTAGTTAGCCTATTTGTGAGAGTAGGGTATTGGTTTCCCCTACTATAAGTGTATTAGTGCTTATTTCATATTTCATGTCTGTTAATGTTTACTTGTTTGAGAGCACAGGCATTTGCTGCGTATATATTTACGATTTTTATCTCTTTTTGGATTGTTCCTCTTACAAAGGTGTAGTGATATTTTTTCTCTCTCAATCAGTCTTGGCTTGAAATTCACTTTGTCTGCAAAGAAAACATCTACCTCTGCTTTTTACCCAGGTTTCTGTCCCATGGAGTATTGCTTTCCATCATTTGAGTTTCATTGTATGAATTTTTTAATTAAATATGTTTGTTGTAGGCAGCATACTGTTGGATCTTACTTCTTGATTTATTCTACCAATATTTGATTGCTGAGTTGAGACCATTTAAAATTGATGATTATAACTGATATGTATTGATTTATTCTTGCAATGTTACTCTTCTGTTTTTTTCTCCCTGTTTAATTGCCTGTCTTGCCTGGTGGATTCATTTTGTTGAGGTTCATGGAATTGTAGTCCTTGTTAAGTCTTTATAAACTGTCCTTTGGAACACTTATGCATGCTGGTTTGGTGGTCATGAATTTTTCAGATTTCTTTCTCATGAGAGTATCTTCTGTACATCATTCTGGGCTGGAAGTCGTTTTCTTTTAAGACTTTAAAAACTTCATTCTAAGTTATCTTTGACTGGAGCATTTGGAAAAGATTGCTTTGATACCGATAGGCTTTCCTTATAGTTGATTTGTTTTTATTTTCTCTAATGGCTTTAATATTCTGTTCTCATGTTGAATTTCTGGAATATTGATTATTAAATACCTTGGTGCAGATTTTTTTTTCTTATTATGGCTAATTGGAGTTCTATATGCCTCACTTATCTGTGTGTCAAATTCTTTTTCTCTTCTTGGGAAGTTTCTGCCATTACTTCTGTGAACAAGCTTTTGTACTTGTCTCCTACTTTTTCATTTCTTCTGGTCAGTCTTGTGTCATTACTGCTTAATTATTTAGCAGCTGTCTTATTCATTTGTTAGAGTCCCTTGCTTTTTAGGAAATCTTTCTTTTCATGATCACTAATTGCAATCTTGTCTTCTAGATCTAATATTCTTTCTTCACATTTGTTCATTCTGCTGCACATTCTTCCAATGTTGTATTTAATTTCATGGATATCTCTTTGACTCTGTTTCACTGATTCCATGTCTTTCCTATTCCGATGCTTTCCAGCATGTTCCTTAGCTGCTTCATTTATTAAATCTGTATCTGCTCTGGAGTCCTAAGCATGCCTTTCATTATGATTGCTGTATCTATAGTTATCTGAGAAATTATTTCTGATTTGATATTTTCCTAGAGCTTCATTCATCCGCTTTGTTACTTTCACTGTCACCACATTGAGAGTCTGTGAGCTGCTATCTCACAGCCTTTGGATTTAGGTGGATGGCTTTTGACTTGCCTCATTACTTCCTGGGTTTGCCTTTGATGAGTTCAAGTCTGGGGTTGCATCTTGCTTAAGTGTCTTTTCATTTTCAATATTTTAAAAGTCTAATTCCTGGGTTGATGTTTGCAAATTGCTTATCACAACTAGCTTTATTGTTAGTACTTAAGAACTCTTAGTAAATGACTATTTCTCTCTTCCCAGTGTAGCTGGCTTTTAGGTTTTGAGTCTGTTGTGAGATTTTATCTCTTCAATTTATGGGAAATGAGAAGTTGTTGCCTACTTGGACCCTAGTTCTTTGGCACTGCCCTCTATTATTATCACATTTAGGCAATCTCCATCTTGGCATATCAGAAAGAATAACAGATTAGAACAACTGTGTCACCTTAGCTAAAGTAGTATAGTCAGCAATAATGATAGCATTGAACATAACCTAGAAAAGTCAAACTATGGTAACTATTAATTTAACACTTTCACTTGTATGAACTAGATTTGTGACTGTATAACTAAATCTAAAACAAACCAAAATATATACAGTAAATAAATCCTCTGAATGGTGATTTTACTTTCAAGGAGAAAATCTAAAATGGACTGGAGGGAATAGAAAAACAGAAGAGGACGATATTAGAAACAAGGTTGGAGGACAAAGGAAAAATACCCACATCAAGGCACGTGTCTGCTGTCACTGATAGACAAAGAGAGCAGTCAGAGTCCAGATCCATGTTGATTAATCCCAGCAGGTCAGCCATTGCTTTATCGTGGGCAGTGGATAAGCCCAGCAAGCCTGCATGTTTAGTTTCACTGAAGTTCAGATTGATCTCTCGCTGTGAGGCTGGAACCCAATTTGTTCAACTTGTAACACTGTGTGTCTCTTGCCAGTTTGAACTCAGCTCCCTGCTGGCATGAACTCAGCTCCTTGATTCCCTGCCAACTTGAACTCTGCAGCCTCACCACGACACTCAAGATATAAATAGCAGAATATTGTCTTGCTTGGACAATCAAGCAATAAAGTAGAGACATATTATTCAAAGAGTACCAAATTATTCAATTTTTTAGATACAACTGTTGCTATTTCTGACTACAGAATTTGTACTTTTGAGTACAAGTTGTTAAAATATATTTCTTTTGATTTTTCTTCATGTGTATAATTGAGGTTATGCTTCCATTTGTCTCTTACTAACTTGGACAAATTTCCAATCCTTGGGGTGGCTTCACCTGTGCTTTGGGATTTTCTTCTCTAGGTGGTGGCATAAAGTGTAACATCCAGAGCTCAGTAGCTGGGTTTTGTGCCAATTCTCTCAAAGACTGCTTATTGAGATCCTGAATTGCATATTTCATTTCATATGCTATATCCAAAGGAGACTGAGTAACCATACTTCTCCATTTGAGCAGAAATTTGTCTGTTAATGACAAACGACTGTGTTTAAGCACAAAGTGATGTAAAGCTGCCATCTCATAGCGTTTGGCAAATTCAGGGCTATGTTTGTGCCTGGATATGGTAAACTTGCTCATGGGACCTAAGTAAGATGTTTCTGTCATTCCCATGGTAGCAATTTAAAGTTTTTTTCATTTTAATTTTCACTAATGTATGTTTTATGGTGGACTCTGAAGATAATGAAAGTCTTATTCATGAAAAAGGCAAATGTCTGCTAAAAATTTCAAGTATACCTTATGAAACACTCTCAACTCACAGAATCAAGACCCCGTTTCCAGGTATTTCCATATGAAAGTGGACAGACATAAAAAGCTCACTTTGGTTATCTCTAAAATTTTCCACCTTATAGATTATCTTTTCCCAAATTAAAATGAGAAAGGGAACTTTTTTTCACTTCATCTGTATATATATTTTACAGATGAGGAAAATACTATTCAAATATACTGGATCACTTTCTCAAGGTTACTCCATAGATATAAAGTCAACATTTAAAGTAAACTAAAACAGAAAGGAGAAAGGAGAGCTGCCCTTGTGTGAGAAGGCTGTTCCTGGAGTCTGAAATGCTTCCTAGCTGTCTGACTGAACTCCAGCCTTTAGGGGTTCATGACTGGCCGTTGGCATTAGATTCTTCCTTTGCAACCTCTCCTCTCTTTTCTCATTCCTCCATCACCCTTTCATTCCTTAGCTCCTTCTTTAATTTTCTTTTGTTTTCTTTTTCTCTCTTCCTCCCTTCCTCCCTTTCTCCATCACTTCTTTCCCACTAAGAGTATGAAATTGACTATCATTCTTAAATTAAATTGTACTAACTATTAAGTAATCTTGAAAAATGATTATTTAATATCTGTGAATATTGTTTTCCTCATGTACAAATTTGTACTAATAACATACTTTTACTATGTAGCTGATGAAATGCTATACAAATAAGTCATTGTATACCATTTGCCTGATGCATAATATCTTCCAGATGTTAAAAAACTTTGTTTTTATGGCAGGAGATGAACAAATTATATTTATTAGTGTCTGAATGTAATCTAGACATTATAGTATAATTTTCCTTCCATAGTACTGCATATTTATTTAAAAGATATTTTTTACTTATAGTTTCTCAGGAATTGAAGATCATTTCACTTTCACCAAATTCATATGTCTTATATCTATGGAGTAACCTTGAGAAAGTGATCCAGTATATTTGAATAGTAATACCACCACAGGGCAGGTGCTTATCTGGGCTCCACAGCTGTAATGAAGAGGGACTAAACTGTTTTGATAGAACCACTTTTGTTTCTGGCATTATCTGGAGCTTTACAATGTGCCATTTTTAAAAATATTTTCATGGAGTAGAGAGTTAATTTTCTGATGAGGTTATAAGAAAATCTTTCAACTTTGTGAAAATTTAAGCAGAGAGCTCATTTGGGCCATTACACTATTCCTAAATTCTAAAGTATGAATTTCAAAGAGAAGAAAACAGAGATGAATTAGTTAGAGCTAGAACATCTGGAGAGATGGACTTTTGCTTTATGCACTGCTCTTGAATGCTATATGGACCTATTTCATGTACTTTATTTTCTTTGAGGTTTGCATGACAAGAGAAGGGTGGAAAAGAGACACAATTTGGAAGAGAAATTAATACAGACATTCCTCAAATATGATGAGGTTACAGTCAATGAACTCATCATAAGTTTCAAATATAGCATGTGGAAAATGTATTTAATGGATCTAACTTATGTAACATCATAGTTAAACCACAGAATATATTATAGAGCATTGGTGGTGAGTCTATGGCATTCCTCCTGAGCCTGGTTTGATACTGAAGGCTCTAAAAGTTTCACTGTCAAAGTGTGATAAAGTTGTTTCTCATTCTGATGGAGTCACTGAGATCACAGCTTGCTGCTGCTGCCTGGCATGGAGGAAGCATAGGACTCTCATCACTAGTCCAGGAGGATATCAAAATTTAAACTTTCAATTCACTTTCTACTGAACACTTATCACCTCTGTGCCATCTCTAGTTCTATGCGCACTATCATAGATGACAAGAGTTCATTATTTTATACAGCTGAATAGTGTTCCATTGTGTATACATAAAATAAAACAGGTTCTTTATCCACACATCATTTGATGGATACTTAGATTGTTTCTGGCTTTTTAGCGGTATTAAATAGTGCTGCAACAAACGTACAGATGTATCTGCAACTTACTTTTTTGACTTCCTTTGGGTAAATATACACCAGTGAGAGTGCTGATTCAATGACAGTTTTAATTTTTGAGGATACTCCATATAGTTTTCCATATTGACTGCAATGATTTACGTTGCCATCAACACTGTACAAGATTTCTTTCTTCACATCTTCAGTGGCACTTGTTAACTTAATTTTTTAATAAAAGGTATTCTTATTAGTAAGAGATGATACTGCATTTTGGTTTTATTTTGTATTTTCCTGATGATTAGTAATGTTGAACCCTGTTTCATATACCTGTAAGCCATTTGTATGTTTGCTCTAGAGAAATGTTTATTCAAATCTATTGCCAATTTTTAAAAACTAGGTAACTTCCTTTTTTTCTGTAGAGATTTTGGATATATTTATGTATTCTGGATATTAGCCAGAATATATATATTTATATATATATGCCACAATATATAATATATATTTACATATATATATATATATTAGCCAGAAAAATATATATATTTTCTCCACTTATGTAGGTTATCTAATTGTGCTAATTATTTTTTTTACTGTGCAAAAGTGTTTTAGTGTGATGTGATCCTAATTATTTATTTTTGTTCTCTTTGTGTTTGAGGTATTGTCCAAAAAATCCTTCCCCAAACCAATGCCATGAAGAATATCTAATGTTTTCTTCTAGTAGTTTCATCAGTTCATATTTTATATTTAATTTTTTTATTTAGACAAAGCAAAGCAGAAGGGTAGAAATGATACATAATTTCAAAAAAAATTAACATTAAGAAACCATCACTAGTTGATACACTACATACTGTTATCATAGAGGTAGTTGTTCAGTTTACAAAATCAAAGCATAAAAAAGAACAGACAACCAAACAATGACAGCACAAGCTATTCTGCTTGATGAACTATCAAAAACATAGTAGGATGGTTATCTATCTTGCACACTTAAACATAACATACAATTATATGTTTATATCTACAAGATTTTCATTGCTTTCAAGCACTTTCCCTTTCATTATTACAAGATCTATTATACATTTTGGATCCTATTACTCTTTAAGTTTTTTATTATTTATTTTTTAACTAGAGACACAATATGATATTTAAAAACATGAATCTGATTTATTTCACCTATGAGCATAGTCGCAAGTTGCCTCCACTTACCTATAAAAGCCTCAAGACCATCCATTTTATAGCTGAGTAATATTCCATTGTATAAAATACCACATCTTTCCTATCCACTCTGGAGTTGATGGACATTTTGGTTGTTTCCAAGCTTTAGCTATTAAAAGTTACACTGCTATAGACATGGGTGCACATATATCACTGTGACATGACCTTTTTTGAGGAAAATACCCACAAGGGGAATAGCTGGATTGAATGGAACTATCAATCCTAGTTTTCTGAGGAATCTCCATACTTATTTCCACAGTGACTGCACCAGTCTACACTCCCACCAACAGTAGAGCAGTGTTCCTTTTCCGCCAAGGCCTCACCAACATTTGCTATGAGTTGATTTCTTGATGACAGCCATTCTTTCCAGAGTGAGATGAAATGCTGTTTTAATTTGCATTATCTCAAATGACCAGTGATGGTGAAAATTTCATGTATTTATCTGCCATCTGCATATCTTCATCTGCAAAACATATTCATCTCAGATGCGCATTTTTGGAGAGGGTCTTTGAATTTGGGGGGGGTTGCTGTTTTTCAATTCTTTATATGTTGTGGATATAAGTGCTTTGTCTGAGGGTTTGCTGGTAAAATTCTCTGCCTTTCTGTGGGTTTTCTTTTCACTCTGTTGGTGATTTCTTTTGAAGTGCAAAAAATTTTTAAGGAGATGAGATCCCAGTTGATGATTCTTTGAAATACTTCCTGTGTGGTTTGCATTTTGTTCATGAACTCTCTGCCTACCCTTGTGTCTCCAAGATTTGTACCTACCTTATCTTCCAGTAGATTTAGTGTTCCTGTTTTAATATTTAGATCTTTGGTCAATTTTGATTTTAGCTCAGTGCATGGTGATATACATAGGTCTAGTTTCAGTTTTTGGCATGTGGAGAGCCAATTTTTCCAACATCATTTATTAAAGAGGCTATGCTTTTTCCACTGAACATGTTTAGCACCTTTCCCAAATGTCCGGTGGCTGAGTGTCTTTGTAGTTGTGTTTTCATCTTTAAATCTGTTCTGTTGATCCTCAAGCCTATTTCTTTGTCAGTACCATGCTGATTTTATCACTGTAGCTTTATAATATATAAAGACTTGGACGTGAATCCAAGTCAGGAATTGAGAGATGCCTCCTGCCTTGTTTTGTTGCCCAGAATTGTCCTTACTATTCTAACTTCCTTTTGTTTCCAAATGAATTTTAGGAGTGTTTTATCTAGATCTAGATTTAAGGTATTTCAATGGTGTTTTGATTGGGATTACATTAATCTGTATAACACTTTTGGGAATATGGCCATTTTCATAATATTGGTTCTTCCTAATCAAGAGCAAGGGATATCTTTCCATTTTCTAATGTCCTCTTCAATCTCCTTTTTTAGAGTAGTATAATTTTCAGCATATGGGTCTTTTACATTCTTGATTATGTTGATTCTTAAGTATTTCATTTTTTTGGATGCTATTGTAAAAGATGTTACTTCCATAATTTCTCTCTTAGTGAGTTTGTAATTTGTATATAGAAATTCTATTAATTCTTGATTGTTGAATTTGTATCCAGCTATACTATTGAATTTGATCACTAAACCTAGAATTCTTGGTGGAGTTTTTGGGATTTTCTATGTAGAGTATCATGTTATCTGTGAATAATGTTAATTTAAATTCTTCCTTTCCTATACTTAAAACTTCTATTTCTTTCTCTTGTCTAGTTGCTTTGTCTGATGTTTTCAAAACATGTAATATAATGTTGGCTATCGGTTTGTCACAGTTTATTTTTATCAGATTGAAGTAAAGACCATTTATTCTGATTTCCTCTAAAGTTTTTATCATGAATGAGTGTTGCACATTATTGAAAACTTTCTCTGCATCTTTTGAGATGAAGGAAACTTTTTGTCTTTGTCTCTTTTGATATAGTGTATTTTGTTTATTGATTTGCATATGTTGAACCATCCCTGCATTGCTGGGATCAATCCCACTTGTTCATGATGTATAAACTTCTTGATGTGTTGCTGCATGCTGTTTGCTGGCAATTTATTGAGGATTTTTTTCATCTATATTCATTAGAGAGATTGGTCCATGGGTCTGTTTTTTGGTTAGGTCTTTCTCTGGATTTGTTATCACAGTAATAATTGCCTCCATGAATGAATTAGGGAATATTGTTTGACTTTCAGTTTCATTAAAGAGTTTGAGGAGTATTGGCAGTAAGTCTTCTCTAAATTTCTTGTAAAATTCAAGAAATCCACGTTCCATAAGGACCTGGACTTTTTGTTGTTGTTGTTGTTGTTGTTAGCAAATTTTTAATTTCGTATACTGATACTGGGTTATTCAGAATTTTTATATCTTCTTGATTCAGCTGTGGTAATTCATACTTGTCTCATAATCTGTTCAGTTTTTGGTGTTTTCCATCCTATTCATATAAAGATTATGCAAGTAGGTATTGATGATCCTCTGAATTTTCATAGGATCTGTAGTGATTTGTTGCTGTAGATTGCCAGAGCAAAGAACTAATCATCAGTTGAGAGTTTGTATGCAAAAGGTTTCCCTTCAGTCAGGTGGTTTTACCCTGTCGTGAGATTTAGGGAGGATTGTGCATAAAACAAAGATAACTGGAAAGGAAGTAGAACCAAGGCTGGAGGACAAAGGGTGATTGAACAAGGTTTGCGAAACTAAAGAAGAGGATAGAAAAGAAAGAATGAAGGCGTATTTGGGGAGCTCTCTGAACTTATTCTCTGGGTTTGGTGGATCAGATTAGGATGCTGTGGATGGAGTTTCTCCCCTGCTATTTAGAAAAGAGAGTGAAAAAGTAAAACAGAGAGAAAGAGGAGAAAAGAAAGGAAGCAAAAATGAAAAGAGGAAGAAGGAGAAAAAGAGGAAAAAAGAAGTCAAAAATGAAAGTGCTAGTTACCAAGTACTAGGCTTTTCCTTGGGCTGGCTGTCATTCCTGCAGTGTGGTGGAAGGAGCCAGACACTTCAATTGCTATTGTTTTAGCTAGTAAGTGTGTCAATTTTTCAACACCATACACTAGGAAACATGTCTTATCTAAAAATTTTATGCCCATTGTATGTTGTGCATGTATTTTGTTATGACTTGTACCTAGTGAATCCAGAAATATATTTGATATGTAAACCGTCTTGAGTTTTTTGGCTCTAAAGATGTGGAAAGGGACAGCATAAAAGACTGCATGACACATTTAATGTTAAAGCCTGGAGCCAGTAATTGAAGCCTAACTTGAGTTCTGAAAAGGCACTGAATTGGAATCCTGCAGCATATCCCAGATAAACAAATGCATATGGTGAATATTTATATTGTTTTTTTAAAAAAATAATATTCTCTCAGCTCACAATGCCCCATTTCTGGTGTATAGAGGAGGACCTAATCTTTTCTTTTTGTCTTTTCCAATTTAGCAATTAATCTCTTTTGAAATTGTTCAAATTTAAGCCCCTTCTTCACACATTTTTATTCCTGATTTAGCCATTCATTCACTGATTTTGCCAGTATTTATCACTGTCACATCCTGTTCTAAGCTCTGGGGCTGTGGGAACACAAAGGACGTGCAGATCCCTAGCATGTGACCCAGGTCTCATGATATGTTTCTGTTAACTTTCAAGTAATTAAAATTATCCATTCTTTTTAACTCCATGAAAATAGCCTCATTACTCTTATTAATATTACTGTTGCATCTGATAATTAGTAAATTAATATTTTATATTGTACTGTTCATGATTGTATGTTTGATGGAATCTGTTGCACTCTGATAACTTCATAAATTCCTTCTCTAATCTTTAACTTTATATTCAGAAAGTGAAAGATCCTCGAATAGTTGTACAACTGGCTTTTTTCTTTTTTTTTTTTTTAAATCTCCTTAGGCACAGGACTTAGCTTGATTTTTTCAGGAAATTCTTAGGTAGTCTAATGTATCATTTTGAAACATAGAAAACGTTATCTGTTCTTGCTTTGATTTAAGCCTTCAGACCCAAAAGCAAATTAAAACAATAAGCTTCCACTTTATGTCCCATTCCATCAAGATTTGTCAAGCAACATCAGCGTAGCCATATGGATCATTTTTGGCACAGTTTCATAAAAAGTGAAAGACATGTACTGAAAAGGAACCTAAGAGGTCTCTGTTTTTCATTTAGTGTATTCACTGACACTGTTTGAAATTTACTGATTGTATTTGTATTGATTCTAATGGATACATTTCTTAAGTGTCCTTTAAACTTACAGATTTGAAGGCCAGGAGAGGAGCTGAAAGCACTGACCTGAGAGTGACATTTAAGATCAAAGAGCTCAGCCCCTCACTGGCATCTGAGGCTGCACACTGAGCTCCGCTATTTCCTGGAGAGTTAACAAACCATTCTGTTGAAATGCTCTTTGTCACATTGTTTGCTACATAACTCCTGAATGGAACTGAACTATAAAATAGAGCTAGAGAGTAAATGCAATAATGATAGCTTGCATGATAAAACTTGACATGGTGGAGGTATCAAGGCACTATCAAGTGAAAGATGTGTTTATTTCACAGCTTAGAGCTACAAATGAGACACTAAGAAAGAAAATGAAATATCTTCCAAATAAGCATATTATAGAAAATCTCTCTCAAAGTCCGTGTCTCATCTATCCTTTGGATCATAAGATTAGTATACAATATAAATACTAATGTATTTAATATTTAACAAAAACTTTTTAAATGTAGTTCTCTGGAGTGGTCAATGACTTTAAAATTGGACAAAGGAAATAAATTACAATTCACTGGAAAAGTGTTACACAAGATAAATTGTTGAACTTTAAAACACTAATAAATTATATTGTGCTTAATTGTATCTTTTAATCAACAATGAAGTGGATGCATTACAGTTTAATTTATTGAGTGTTTTGAGTGGAAAATTATGTTTCCTTCAACTCTCATTCATATACAGAGCACAAAACATCTGATTATGAGATTCATCTTACATTTAAAACTGTCCTATTATATAGAGGCTTTTTAGAAAATCCAGGGACGTGGCAATAATGATGGACTGCTTATCTCTCATTTCTGCATTTTCTATTCCTGACTTTTACTAAAGCACGGGATGTTGGTTTAAAAAGAAAGGGCTGTATCTAAGTCACTATCATTCTGCTTTGGCTCTTGAGTGTAGTTTGTGCTGAAGCTAGAATCACAGTTGGTATATTCTGCAAAATGGAATGAGTTAATGAGAATTTTACAGTATAATTTTTTTCCATCAGGTAAATCAAACTGTATTTCCCCATGTCCCAAAGATAATGCAGAGATGCACACTGGGTTTTAGGATGTTTAATTGTTTGCTAGACATCTCAGATCTTTTGTCATAGTTCTGGTGATTTTTGAGACAATTACACATTCTAGAGGTGTTTCTGTCAATGTGACTTTTTGAATAAACTCTAATGGAAGTATTGTTGAAAGCTATTATGAGGATGCTGTCAATTTTTTAGATGTGGATTATAGGTGATAGGAAAGCCCGAAGAGCACATAAGGAGGGAGAGAATGCCTGCAGTGGGGTTGACCAAGTCTTTCATGTTTTGAAGTATAGTGAAATATCGCTTCTTTTTAAAATTGCTCTTGTTAAAAGCAATAAAAAACTAGTAAATCTTTACCTCATACAATTTTCTTGCCTCTGCATGGAACCAGCATGCATTTGCTCCATCTGGTTTAATAGTTTTAAGCATATTTTCTCAGCAACTTGTCTAATCTCCCTTTTTATCATTTTCCTCAGCAACCTTGTGCTCCAGATAGGTATATCTCAAAATCTTGAAACTTCTTTTCTTTCTGACCCTGCCCCACTATGGCCTGTGTCAGAATGTCCCTTTGGCCTATCACATACAGGGAAAAGGATGAAAAACACAGGTCTGTGTGCAGGCTGACAAGTTACAAAGCAATCTCTTGGTGTGAAACTTGTGATGGGGCGGTAAGTGACAATGATAATCTGCTACAGCTGACTTTCACTGTGAGAATGGTTGCTAAACTGCTCATATGATGAATTAATCAAATCCTGATTGGAATCTTGGAAAGCATATTCAGTTATCCCCTTCAGAGATAAAAAAAAAACTTGAGGCACAGAAACATTTTATAATTTGCCATGATGCACAGGGTTAATAAGTAGCAAAGTCATGACTATAGGTCAGATGATTGCCAAACAGCTGTTCTCAAATGTTACATCTAAAGCTTAAGTTTATTTAAAGAAATGGTTAATTTTCTTCTTAAAATGTCACGACTGTGTGGAAAGGGAAGAGGTGGTGTGTGTGTGTGTGTGTGTACACATCAGCTAAGAAGAATCTCCACATAGACGCTTGTTTTCAGACAAACACCAATACTTGGAAATTTGGAACACTGAAATTTGGCAATCAGTTAAGTAGTTCATCCAAGGATAACTCATGATTCTCTGGTGCTGTCAGAGTAACGTGGCTATTTGCTATCTTACTATGAGTTTTGTAATGATTCCAATATGCTTTAAATTGCACCATTTGAATAAAACTTTTTTAACTACATCCACAGTGCCCGGTACATTTTATTGTATTTGCTTATTTATGAATAGTGCAGTGAGTAAAACTCACTTGGGGCACTAACTCACTGACACACCCTGGAATTCTTTATTCCATCCACAGCAGCTGTTCCATCAATGATTGTTTATACAATTTTCCCACAAAACATTATGTTTTTTGTAAGAAATAATTTAGCGTTGAGAGTTTATCTCCTCTGGCACTTCTCGTTTTTCATTGGCTCACAAGAAAAGCTTTTCAATGTGCTTCATTTACAACATCTGGATTTTCATCAAACTGTGTAACAGTTATCACACACTGCATATTTATTCTAATATTGTTTCTTTCAATTTTCATCATTGGTTTCCATGCATTGTAGCAGTATTTGCTGACAAAGGAATTCAGTTTATCTTGCCCTTCTGTTGTCATGTATTATTTGATTCATTCTTAATGCATATGAAAGAACAAGTGTTTTCTATATTTGTGGGATTTTTGTCCTTTAATTTTTAACAAAGAAACCTCAAAAAAGGCCACTAAGCACTTGTATGCTCTGTGAGGTTTCTTAAGGTACTGAATTTTCATTGACTAAGAGCCTGGGAGAGGCAGTTTTCATATTATTGGTATTTGACTTTAAAATTAATTACTGTTAATCTCTCACAATATACACTTAGAGAGTAGCACAGAGCAAATGCTAAATGGCTTTTCTTGATGCAAATTTTACCTACTTGTTATCAGATCTAATTATTTAATTATTGATTTTTACTTTCGCAAAAAGAGCTTGAACCAGGATGACATAATTATCACATCTAATAAAGTTTGCTATTAAAGTGTGTTTCTATTATTAATATTTTTAAAGATATCTGATTTCTTTTCAGATATCTTTTAGGATCAACTGCTATTTGTAGTATAATTACAGACTATGATATAAGTGATAACTCCACAAAATTGGGCCCAGAAAAGCTTTTTTATATTCCAATTTACCAAACTGAGCCAAAAGAGAGCTCATATCACGTGCAAACCACCTGTGTGGACACTCCACATAACATCAAGTTAGAGGCATGGAACTGCGCTTTAATTTATATAGTAACCATTAGCTGGATTTATCTTTCCCAATATATTTTAGATAAAAAGCTGCAACCAGAATTTCTTACATGCCATTTGGGGGAGTATTTTCTGATGAAAGAAGACTGGACATTATAAGCCAGAGGGGTCAAAGTAGCTTCTAAGCCTGCATCTGTCTTTGTCTTTAACCTTTGTGGAGGTTGTATTGATGACTTGAGGCAAAAGCTTCATAACAATAAGCAGTGCATTGGGCCTGGTGTTAGAAAGTTAGGCCCTTGGGAATGGGCCCTCCAAGGGGATCTTGGGGTCTTTTATTTCCAGGTTCTGTGTGGTGAAGATTAATTCCAGCACCTTCACCATGGGCATGAAGCTACAGGGCCAAGAGAGGATGCACTGAAAAATCAGAAACATGAAACCTAAAATCAAGGAAAATTTTTCATACTTTTAAACTATTTATTTTAGGAATTTGTCACAGTGATTAAAAAGCTGGCTAACACTGGTACATATGCCACTATCACTAGTCATTTTGGTTCTTGAATAAGGGGATCAAAGAAAATTGCTAATATCTCTGATATTAAAGTTGCAGTGAAATTACTATTAGAAAGCACATGGTTTTAGTATATATATATATATATATATATATATATATATATATATATATATTTATTAATTTGAAAGAGAGTAAAACAAAAGGGGGCAGTACAGAGCAGATCAGAACAGGACAACATAGGCAACACAGTACTTTACATCAAGACAACTGGACATCAACAGTAGCTAACACCATATCTCTTACTCTGCTGTAGTTGAGCAAAGTTTCAAATACAATAATATCAAACACAACACAATAGTATAAAGCCATGCATAGAGTGAAAGAATTACAGGGCTTTCTGAATCAAATAATAGAAAATCATCAATGGGTACTATAATATCTAATTTTCGATAAAAATTTTGTTTGAACTATCACACATATTCAAATTCCAATAAGACACAATGTGATAGATAGAACCAACGGTAGTAGAACAAAAAAAGCATGGTAGGACTTCTAAGAAGGATGATATTAAATCAGCAATAGCTGTCATAATGTTTTCTTCAAAACAGCTGTTCATATCATCACGTATGATATAGTCAAACAAAACAGGATAAAAC
>PVJX010029722.1:0-22676 GCA_004027295.1 Dolichotis patagonum | reverse complement strand
TTTTAACATATGCAAAAGTGTGATTCAGAATAAAAGAGATATTTAACTTTTTAGATTTAGCTTTTTCAATTTTTAGATTTAGCTTTTTAGATATTTAGATAAAAGAGAATATTTAGCTTCCATGAGATTAGCTCAGGAGGACTTCTTAGTAGAGACCATGTGTTTAAAAAGTGTAACAGATTTGATCCTAACAAAATCACTGGTCTCCATTAAAAATTAATACAAAATATTAATGCATATGACATAAAGAATGGCATTTGAATTCAAATAAAATTTACTATTTATGAGTCCATGACCTCCCACATGGATTGAATGCCAGTGCACAGAGAAACCTTGGAACTTTTCTCCCAGGTGGTAAGACTATGCCCCAATCTTAAATACCCCTAGGATGCATGGGAGGTACACGTGAGCCTAACTGGGCCATGCCTAGTGAACTCCAAGCAGCTAGCAGGGACCAAAATCAAGGCCCAGACCCTGACCACACCCATGGGTTGAATTCCAGCACACCAGAAGCCTTGGAACCCCCCCCCCAAGGCAGTAAGACCACACCCTGCATCTGAAATCACCAGAGGACACAAGACAGTCACCTCAGGCCCAACTGGCCCACATCCAGTGAGCTCCAACTGGCTAGCAGTTGCCAGCAGTCTGCCCCCAGTGCACAGGGGAAGCTTTGGAACATCACTCAAAAACCAGAAATATAGGGAAATAATCAAAAAAGAGCAAAATGCAATCTCAAACTTCCAGCCCAACCCAAGCAAGCATAGGAAACATGGACACAGAAGAAAATATAAGCCATATATCTGAAATTCCTGAAATAATATCAACTGAAGTAAAGAAACAACTCCAGGAAGCTATAAATGAACTCAAATCAGAAATAGTCTCCCAGGTAAAAGAATAAATGATAAATGTAATGAAAGAAATGCTAAACACATCTAAAGGAGACATAGCTAAAAAAATTAGAGGAACAATGCAAAAAGATGGAAACTTTGAATGAAGAATATAACAAACAAACAGAATGCATGAAGCAGATTCAAAGAGAAATACAGGAAATCAAAAATTCCATTGAAATTTGGCAAACTCACCTCAATGAAAGTGAAGATAGAATTTCAGACATCAAAAACTAGATTGCAGCTAGTGAACAGGAAATGAAAGATCTTTTAAAAATAACAAGGAATCAGGCAATTACAATTCAACAACTGTAAGATGATGCAAAGAAAAACAACATAAGATTGATAGGCATAAATGAAAAGGAAGGTGACAACACAAATCAAGAGGCTATTCACAGAAGCAATAGCTGAAAATTTCCCAAATATGAGAATGGAAACTGACATACAGATCAGTGAACCATATAGAATGCCAAATAGCCATAGCTAAAATAAAACTACACCCAGACATATAATAAACATCCCAGAAATCCAACATAAGAAAAGAATATTAAAAACTGCTAGAGAGAAGAGACACATCACTTATAAAGGAAAACCTGTCACAAACACAGCAGACTTCTCAATGCAAACAATGAAGTCAAGAAGAGCATGGAATGAAGTATTTCAGATCCTAAAGGAAAACCACTTCCAACCCAGACTGACATACCCTGCAAAACTGTCCTTCAAAATAGATGGAGAAATAAGATACTTCCATGACAAAAAACAGCTGAAGAACTTCATGACCACCAAACTAACCCTGCAAAGAACATTGAAAGATATTCTAGACAGACATAGGAAAAAAAAAACTAAGCAAGGCTATCAATTAATCAGAGTGGAAAGATAAAGAATCAAAGCAGAAAAATAACTTGTCAAAAATAAACCAATATATATATCAGTTACAACCATTAATGTAAATGGCCTCAATTCACCAATTAAAAGAAACAGACTGGCAGAATGGATCAAGAAACAACACCCAAGTATGAGTTGTATACAGGACACCCATCTAACCTAAAAGGAAACACATAGACTGAAAGTCAAAAGATAGAAAACAATACTCCATGAAACAACAACAAAAAAAATCAGGGGTAGCTTTTCTGTTTGCAGACAATGTGAACTTCAAATCAAGAATGATCCAGAGACATAAAGAAGGCCACTACATACTAGTTAGGTGAAAACTTCAAGAGGAAGAGATAACAATATTTAATATATATGCACCAAATTCCAGAGCACCTAGCTATACAAAACAAATATTAACAGAAATGAAAAATCAAGTAAGCAATAACACAAATAAGCAATTATAATGGGAGACCTGACTACATCAGCCCTGGACACAAAGGGACAGATCAACCAGTCAGAAAATCAGCAAAGAAATAACAGAACTGAATCACACCTGTGAACAAATGGACTTAGTAGATGTATACAGAGTGTTCCACCCAACATCAGAATATACATTCTTCTCAGCAGCACATGGAACATTCTCTAAAATAAATCATATACTAGTTCACAAAACATGCTTATGTAAATGCAAAAGAATTGAAATTATCCCTTGCTTGATATCAGATCATAGCACTATGAAACTAGAAATTAATGACAAAAGAAAATGCAAAAACCCCACAAACACATGGAAATTGAATAATATACTACTGAGCAATCAATGGGTCACAGAGAAAATTAAAGAAGAAATTAAACAATATTTACAAGCAAATGAAAATATAAATACATCTTAGTGGAACCTGTGGGATGCAATGAAAGCAGTCTCAGAGGAAAACTTATTGTGAATTCCCGCATCAGGAAAACAGAACGAATACAAATAAAGAACCTGATGCCACACCTCAAACGCTATAAAAAGAAGAGCAAGTCAAGCCCAAAGCCAAAAGAAAGGAAGAAATTATAAAGGTCAGAGCAGAAATCAATGCAATAGAGACTAAGAAAACAATACAAAGAATCAATGAATCAAAAAGTTGGTTCTTTGAAAGAATAAATAAAATTGACAGGCCTCTAGCCAACCTTATTTTAAAAAAGGAAAGAAAAAACTCAAATTCATGCAATAAAGAATGAAAAAAGTGAAATCATTACAGACCCTGTGGAAATACAGAGGATCATCAGTACCTCTATTCTCATAGACTTGATAACACAGAAGAATGGACACATTCCTAATAACATGAATTACCAAAGCTGGGTCAAGAAGATGTAAAACTAGGGAATAACGCAATTTTAATTAACAAAATTGAAAATGTATTTAAGTCCCTACCAACAAAGAAAATCCCAGGACCAGATAGATTCACTGCAGAATTTTACAAGAAATTCAAAGAAGATTTAATGCCAATACTCCTCAAACTCTTCAATGAAATTGAAAGGGAAACAAGTCTCCCTAACTCATTCCTGGAACAATACTCTAATACCAAAACCTGAGAAAGATCAAACTAAAAAAGAGAAATATAGGCCAATCTCCATAATGAACATAGATGCAAATATTCTCAGTAAAATTTTGGCAAAAAATTACAGCAAATCATCAAGCAGATTATATACCATGACCAAGTGGGATTCATCCCAGGAATGCAGGGATGGTTCAACATACACAAAACAATAAATGTAATCCACCATTTCAGGAGAGCCAAAAAAAGAATCACATGATCATTTCTATAGATGCAGAAAAACCTTTTGATAAGGTCCAACATTCATGATAAGAACCTTACAGAAAATTGCAATAGATTGTCTTTACCTCAATATAATTAAAGCTATCTGTAACAAAGCAACAGCCAGCATCATATTAAATGGCCAAAAACTAAAAGCCTTTACCTTAAAATCAGGCACAAGACAAGGATATCCCCTATCACCACTCCTATTTAACATAATACTGGAAATACTAGCCAGAGCAATTAGACAAGAGAGAGAAATAAGAGGAGTAAGGATGGGGAAAGAGGAAGTTAAATTATCATCATTTGCAGATGACATGATACTCTACATAAAAGACCCCCAAGACTCCATTGAAAGACTCTTAGGCATAATAAACAAATTCAGTAATGTAGCTGGATACAAAGTCAATACTCAAAAATCAATAGCATTCCTATACACTAACAACAAAATCACTGAGAGAAAAATAAGAGAAGCCACACCCTTCATACTAGCATCCAAAAAAATGAAATACTTAGGAATTAATCTAACAAATGAAGCAAAAGATCTATTCAGGGAAAATTATAATATCCTGAAAAAGAAATCAAAGAGGACCTCAGAAAATGGAAAGACATCCCTTGCTCATGGATAGGAAGAACAAACATTGTGAAAACAGCTATTCTTCCAAAATTTTTATACAGATTTAATGCAATCCCAATCAAAATACCACCAGCATACCTCACAGATCTGGATAAATATTCCTAAAATTCATCTGGAACCAGAAGAGACCTAGAATAACAAAGGTAATTCTAAGCAACAAAGGCAAGGCATGAGGCATCACAATCCCTGACTTGCAGTTATACTACAAAGCTACTGTAATAAAATCAACATGTTACTGGAATAAAAACAGATCTGAAGATCCATGGAATAGATTAGAAGACACAACCACAACTACAAAGAAACTCAGCCACCTTATCTTTGACAAAGGGGCCAAATATGTCTCCTGGAAGAACGATAGTCTTTTCAATATATGGTGCTGGAAAAAAATGGCTCTCCACATGCCAACAACCAAAACTAGACCCATGCCTATCACCGTGTACTAAACTAAAGTCTAAATGGATCAAAGACCTAAATATTAAAACAGAAACACTAAATCTGTTGAAAGACAAAGTAGGTAGAAATCTTGAAGACATAGGGGTTGGTAGAGAATTCATGAACAAGAATCAAACTGCACGCAAAATACTTCACAGAATCAACAACTGGGATCGTGTCCTATAAAAGAGTTTTTGCATGTTGAAAGAACTCTCCTGTATAGTGAAAAGAAAATCCAAAAAATGGGAAAAAATCTTAGCCAAGTGTCCCTCAGACAAAGTACTTCTGTCCAGAACATATAAAGAATTAAAAAAAAAATCTGAAACTCCAAATTCAAAGACCCATTCCAAAAATGGGCATCTGACATGAATACACAGTTCTCAGATGAAGAAATACAAATGGCAAATAAATACATGAAAAAATGTTCAGCATCATTTGTCATTACAGAAATGCAAATTAAAACAGCACTGAGGTTCCATCTCACTCAAGAAAGAATGGCCAGGATAAAGAAAACTACCAAAAACAAATGTTGGAGAGGTTGTGGGGGAAAAGGAACTCTTCTGCACTGTTGGTAGGAGTCTAAACTGGTGCAACCACTGTGGAGGCCAGTCTGGAGATTCTTCAAAAAGCTGGAATGGGAGATTCCACTTGACCCAGCTATTCCACTTCTGGGCATATTCCCAGAAGAACCGAAAACATCATCTCACAGTTTATATGTGCACCAATGTTTATAGCAGCACAATTTGTAATAGTCAGATCTTGGAAACAACCTAAATGCCCGTCAACTGAGGAATAGATAAAAAAAATGTGATATTTTTATACAATGAAGTACTACTCTGCTATGAAGAATGATCACATTGAGATATTTATAAGTAAATGGATGCATCTAGAGACCATACTCATAAGTGAAATAAATCAAACTCACATGTGTAAATACCATTTAGTCTCCCTAGTATAAGAAATGGTAAGACTACATAAGATACAAAAAACTCAATAAACACAGTGAAAGGACAAGAATCTGCTTAAAGGGGAAAAATAATATCAGGGAAAATGAGGAAAAAGAAAAAGGAAGGGAAAAGAAAAAATACCTAAAATTATATAAACACCCCTAGGATAGCTAAGATGATGGTGCTACAAATTCTATAAGTTTTGCAACAAAATAGTTAACATTCATAGGATTGGAACAATTGTGCATATTGTTGTATGATGATCTTAGGAACTCTTAAAGATCTTTATGTAAAATAACAACCCTAGTTATGCTCATACTACCTTGTTTTGAAGGCCTATATTGTCAGTGTTTTGGGCTCTTTGCTATTGTTGTTTATATGGTTTTTTTTTTTTCATTTCATGTTATTCCAGGAATTTGTTTTGTTCTGTCTTGCTATGTTTTATTTTTCCCTGTAATACAGAAAGAATAGGTATACATGTAGAGACTCATGCATGTGTAGAACTCCTAAACAGTTTATGAGAATTGATTATATAATGCATGATGAAATGAACAGCTACTTTGAAGAAAAAGAGACACTGAGGTACCCAGTCCTGATTCTGGAGCATCACGATGTAAAATCCAGCAATACTATTATTCTTTGTTCAAAATGATTTAGTGTGTTTTGTTTTTTTTAAATTTCAACATATGTGAAAGTATGGACAGCTATTTGGAAGAGAACGAGTGCCATTATGGCAGCCATTGTTGACTTCCTTGTTGTCTGGTCTTGAAGACCTAAAATGCCTTCATTATCCTGTTCTGATCAGTTTCATACTATTTTTTGTATAAATTCATTGTATGCAAAGATATGGACAACTATTTGGAAGAAAATAAGGGACAATGTGATAGACAGTGAAGATATCCAGTTGTCTTGCTTTGAAATCTGTGTCTCTTGCATTGTTTTCTTATGATCTGTTTTGTTCTGTTTAATTTTACCCTCTTTAAAATAAAAATTTTTTTAAATTACCATTTAATAATTATATTCAATAGAGTGGAGTTTTCCATTCTTGACAAAAAATCACAATCACATTATATTAACCTAATATAATGAATTATTTCATAGCTTAAAAATAAGAAAATGATCACAGGATGGAAAGAGTTGAGAAGGAAAATTTCAAAGAGTGACAAATTTATATCTGTATTTAAGTGATTCAAATTCACTAGTAGGAAGACGAATATAGAAGCAATAATACATTAACAATAAAATTTCACAAATAATTTAACTAAGTGTTAACATGAAAACTAAGCAAAAGCCAGGTGTGGTGGTTCATACGTGTAATCCCAGCACTCAGAAGGCTGAGGCAGGAAGATTGTTACAAGTTCAGAGCCAGCCATAGTGAGTTCATGACCACTCTAATCTACATGGCAAGATCCTGCCTCAAATTGAAACAAAACAAAAGAATTTGGGCTTAAGGAAATAGTACCTTTAGTGAATATAATACTAAGTAGGTACTCAGCAGTTTTCCAGTTAATAATTTTCATGACAGGCACGTATGTCCTGTACATATGCTTTCCTGCCACAGCAGCAAACACAATACATTGTCAGGAAAGAGCAGGAAATGAGGAGGAAGTGCTTAGGGTGGGAGATGGGGCAATGAGCAGAGTTCTGAGAATTCAAATTGTAGCACTGTCTGCCTTAGTGTAGAGTAACAGTGAAGGTAACATGAAAGTGCACAGCACCAATGGTAAGGAGCTTTTGAGGAAAATAACCACTGAATTGGAGAAGGAAATTGTATAAAAGCATAAACAAAACAGGACTTTAATGAAGTTACTACCACTCTAAACCTCAATGGCCTCTACAAATTTCTAACAGTCATAGTACATACCTCAGTTTTGTGGGTGTTAGTATGTATTATGTCTTGTATCTAGACATGACTCAAAGCAGGTCTTTCAGAGTTGGCCAGACTGAGAGGATGTGATACTAGGATTAAGGGTATGTGATTACTAAATTCGTCCACTGATTGGATTTACAAAATCCTGGGTAGGATAAAAGGTGCCAAACACTGGGTATGAGTGCTGTTCAAAGGACAGTTGGTCTGAATAAAACCTAAGGGACAGAAGGAGGGTCATTAGTTATCTGCTGTATTCTGCTTGCCTTCTCTATGATACCACTCTGCCATGCCATTCTGCCTTGGAGCCAGCCAACTATGAACTGAAACCTCCACAAACTGTGAATAAAGTAAACCTTTTCTCCTTTGAGTGCTGGGTATTTTGTCTTGGAAACAACAAAAGCAGCTAAAACGATATACAAAGTGTGTTTTACTACACACTGGGAGGCTAAAGCATGACAAGTTCAAGCTAAGACTGGGCAACTGAGTGACCTAGAAAAACCTTGTCTCTAGCTTAAAAAAAATTAAAAGGACCGAGTACATAACTCAGAAGAAAGGTCCA
The DNA here is from genome assembly GCA_004027295.1 of Dolichotis patagonum. Classification (NCBI taxonomy): domain Eukaryota; kingdom Metazoa; phylum Chordata; class Mammalia; order Rodentia; family Caviidae; genus Dolichotis; species Dolichotis patagonum. The sequence goes on along the minus strand of PVJX010029722.1, from coordinate 14,672 downwards.
AGTTCAATATCCAGGATTGAAATTAAATAAATAAGTAAATAGCAAGCTTCACCCAAACCTGATATACAATGTGAGTCCCACAGGTATGTAATGATGGGTAAGTTTTCTTTGATCATGATATTTTTGTCAAAATTTCTACTATCTTTATTTCTAATTACAACCAATTTAGATAATGTCATAATTCAGCATGTCATGTTAGGAAAATTCTAATTGATTCAAGTTAGTGATATATCCATATAAAATCCATATAACTTTTGTCTTCAGTTAGATGTATATCTAAGTTTTCTGTGTCATTATTAAAGCAAATTAAATTTCTAATTGATTACAGGACTTTATTTGTAATTTTTTGTAAACGGAAAAAGTGGGGAAATGGCAGAACTAAAATGTCAGCTTATAAATGTCAATTTTCTCTAATGTTCTTCAAACTCTAAATATAAAGTGGGCTAGAAATCAAGTTCCAAGTGTTGAAAATGAAGAAAGTGCAAACTTACAAACACAAATGACTTAAAGTTACACTGTCTTGTTTAGTCCTCACAATAATCCAGTGAAAGAAATTTTACTCATGCTATGAATAACACAGTGAGGCAGAATGTACTACATATCTAACAAGTGATGGCTTAGGAGTTGAGCCCAAATCTATGTGACCGCAAAGTCCATGTTGCATTTTGCCAAACTGTATATTAGACAGAACACAGAGCCAGGTCTGCCTTCCCTGTTCATCCCTGAGGCTGGTAAGAGTTTGTTTTTTCACAGTGGTACTCAATCATTCATAAGATATATCTGAATATCTTCATCATGATGCTGTCAGAGACAGTGAGGAGAGAGCGAAAGAGAGAGGGAAAGCTTCAAGAATGGAAGCAAAATCATTGACCTTCACAGTGCTGTTTTAAATCCTTGTCCAATTTCTTCAAGTAATTATATGTGTAAAGAAAAAATCTTTTTGTTAATGAAAATATGCCTGCTACAGAAGATCTTGAAAATATGCCTGCTACAGAAGATCTTGAAAATATCTGCAGAAAGAACCCTGAGGCTTGAAGTGAACCTTTTGAGATATAATGTAAAATGTTAATATTAATTAGTTGGATAAATATTTTAATAGCTCATTCTGATTAATATCCAGTCAACCACTATTTCCTACTGGGCTAGAATTTGCCATTACTTAGTTTCTTTGACTACTACATTAATACCCATGGTAATGAATGCTTCTGTTCACAAACAGTTTAGTTTATGAACTGAATGAAGCACTTGGCAAACTTTTCCTTTCTTGTGAGAACTCTGCATTGGGTGACAAACACAACTGTGGGCATCTTCCCTATATGAATAGGAACATGGCCATCTTTCTTGTTCTGACATGTGGTCATAGCTCCCTATAGTCGAGATCATGATGGCAGAAAGACCTATGCACACTTGCTATAAAGCTTTCTTACATGATGTTTAGCATGTACAGTGCTGGACAGTATTAGTCAATGCAACATGGTTCCAAAGAAAGCACAGAATAAGCATCACTGTAAAAATAAAGTGCAAAGTGGTAATGAAGGCAACAAAAAATGCAGAACAAGAATGGTAAGAAGGTTTTGAAGGAAATAATCATTGAATTAAAGAAGAGAATTGTAGAAAAGCATAAGCATGGTATTCTTGGGACAGATTTGGCTCCAGAGTACAAGATGCTGAAGTTGACTGTCTCAATTATTTTGAAGAATAAAAATGCCACCAAGGAGATGATGTAGCAAAAGGAGTAACATTAACCAAGCAGAGGACACAAGTTCTGGGAGAGGTGGATAACTTTTGTCAATGGGGTTGAATAAGAAACAGCAGGCAGATGATAGCATTGGTAAAGCTACGATCTGTGAAAAAGCCAGGAAACAAGTTCTACAAGCAGAACACATGGTGTATTTAAAGACAATAGAAGGTGGTTTGATAAATTCTGCTGGAGAAATAGTACCTGCAGTGTGATGAGACACAGTGAGGATTCATGTTCTGAGAAGGTTGTAGCAGAAGCCTACAAGAAAGAATTAATAGAATGCAGGAAGGCAGAAGGTATGGCACTGAGTAAACGTTCAACTGCAATGAAACAGTGCCCTTCTGGAAGAAGACGCAAACAGAACCTGTATCACACAGGAGGAAAAATCACTGCCAGCACCCAAGAGCCTGGAAAGACAGGTTGACCCTTTTGCTGTGTATGAACACAAGTGCCAGTCTGAAGATTGAGCCACTACTGGTGCACCATTCCCAGACCCCTCAGCATTCAAGGCATAGAATGTGAACAAGGCCAGGTCACCTCACATGTAGAGGGCCAGTGCAAAAGCTTGGGTCACAAGGCAGTTGTTCATGAATGGCTACATGAGGTGTTTGTACATATAATGAAGAAATATCTTTCTACCAACTGCCTGAAACATGCTTTCATCTGATGGACAGTGCCCCAGTATACATTCCAGCCTTGGTGGTTCATCTGATGCTGAGTATGACATCACAAAGGTCAAGTTCCTCCCCTGCAACACAGCTCTTTTCCATAGCCCGTGGGCCAGCAAGTGATCTGCAACTTCAAGAAGCTCTAACAAAGGTGCTCTTCACCAGGTGTTTTAATGTCAATGAAGAGACATCCTTCATTCTGAAAGAGTTCTAAAAGAAACATTTCAATGGCCTCCACTGCATCAGCCTCATTAACAAAGTCTGGGAAGATGTTACATACTGGACCTTAACTGGCCTGGAGGAGACTGTGGTGAGAATGTGCTCCTGAATGTGACTTGGTAGGGTCTGATTCACAGGTAGTGGAGGAGGATGTGGCCATGGGCAAGACAATGGGTCTGGATATTGATGGTGCAGACACAGAGGAGGAGCTGATGATGGAAGAATTTGCTAAACTCCAGAGTGAGCCACAGAAGGCACTCGTTGAGGAGCATCCACTGAGGAAGAGGAAGACAGGGAGAAGGTTCACAGTGATGCAATAAAGTCCACTGTAGAAAAATGGAATGAGGGCCAGTATTTCATTTAGAAGCACAGCACCAACATAACTGTAATGAACACAGTGTTGAAACTGAAGAACAATAACATGGTCTCACATTTCCAGAAAGTATAGCACAGGAAAAAACAAATGACATTAGACAGACTTGAGGAAACCCCTGAAGGAGCTCTCCCCACTGTCCTTATGAAAAGAAATTCTCCCTCCAAACAATAACCTCCTGCACACCCACCTTCCTGTCCTCCACACCAGAAGCCACCTCAAGTTAGTGTTCTCTCTTCATAATGTACTGTATGTTGTTTTGTATTTTTGTGGTTAAAAAATGCATATGGTTCAGAACAGATTAATTTCATTTACATTGAATTTTATAGAGAATTTTGATTGAGTTTACTAAAAATTTGGTTCATAATCAGAAGTGTGGAACAAGTTATTTGTGAATCAAGGTACCACTGTAGACAAGAACAGTTGTTAATCTTTGTTAAACTATATCAAATTGGTTATTGGTGATGTCACAAGGACTATAAATGTATAGGCATGAAGCATCCTGTCATCGGGCTGTGCACAAGATCTCCCAGCTTTACTTCCCTATGTGGTCTGTATTAAAGAGGGAAAGCTAACAGGGATGTCGTGTGGGCATGGAAGCCTAGTATGGCAAAATCTCTACCTCATCAGCAGGATTCCTGTAACTTCTCACCTTTCTTACAAGCTAATTTTGCCTAGGAACAAAGATGTAGTTCACTTTTCTCTAAGGTTTAGGAAGTGTGAGATGCAAGATAAGAGAGAGTGAGGAGAGGGTTCAGGTGTTTTCCCAGAAAATGAGTCACACAGAAACCTAGACAGGCTGCTGAAGCCATAAGAAATTTAGCTTTGGAATATAGTCCCCAGTGACTATATTCTCTGGGTCAATTTCTTATACCTCCATCAAGCACAGAATTAAATGTGTTCTGTGGATAGAAAGAATTTTCTAGGATATGGGATTAATAAACAGAATTGGCAAGAGACTCCTTAATTTCATCATATCCAGAATTTTATCCTATATCCAAGCTGAGACATGAATTTAGTTTATATGGTCACATTCACATGAGGGCCAACTTCTCTGTTTTTCTAATATTAGTGTGCTTGTGTTTCACTGTTGATAATGAAAACAAAAACACAACTAGCATGTCAAATGATATAAAAATTGTTTGTAGAATAATATAACAAGGAAAGCAAAGAAGAGACTTATTTTAGATACGGTGACAAAGAGGTTTCAGTACTGAGACCTATATGCTATGAAATAAGTTGAAGCAAGCAATTATCAAGGGATCTAAGAAAGGACATTCCAAGCAGAAAGAAACATGTGCAATGGCACTGTGGTATGAGAGAGCTCAGTACTACAAGTACTGGAACATCTAGTATAATGGTGGGAGATGGGAAAATCAATCACCCTGAGTTTTCCAAGGGATACTCCTAGACTGTGGAGATCCTTGAAGGCTATAATTGGAGACTGTTCTAAAAGCAGTGAAAAGTAACATATAACTTAAATAGGAGGGGGAAATATGATCTTATTTAAGGTTTAAGATAATCACTTTAACTCAGCTGTGGAATGTGGACTGTTAAGAGAACAGGGGCTATTTCACAAGTGATAGTAATCAAGACACAAGTGTCTTATGTCAATTTGAAGTTCAATAAATAATGGAGAGAGAGATGATGGCAGTAGACCACTACCCAGTGAATAAGTCTCATTTAACTATCAAGTTACCAGGTTCTTTGAAATATACTTTAAAAGAAGGAAATGCAAGCCCAGATGCTTGAAAGAACAGTGAGATTTAAATAACTTAGGGACAAAGATGAATAAAGTGTGCAGAAGTACAATCACTTGATATTGCTATAAAATTCCTTGAGTCAGAATACTTATTTGCACTCTATATTTTTAGCTCACTGTGTGATATGTTAGGTGCTATCATTTTTTTTTTTACTATCATAGAGATTTACTGCTGGGATGAACTTTCTCTGACTTCTCCAGACTGAAGTCCGCATTCAGTGAAAGTGCATTCTAGTAACTCAGTAAAGCATATTTTCCTACAGCACCCCACTTAATTCTCCCTCAAGAACTGTGAAGTTTATAAGCTACTTGTCTTAGTTATTCTCTGTTGGAGACCACTATGAAGCAGCTCTGAGCAGGATTTAAAATTAACTAATTGGCTTTCTATGTTTATCTGTGAGTCTGTCCTAGGTCTCCGCCCCTTGAGTGGCTATGGGAGCTGATTCATAGTAAGTGAACCTCTATGAATCACTGGTCCTGGCTGAGGCCCATAGTGGCCTGTGAGGCCAGAGATACCTCAAAGGGCAAGGTAAGGTCACACCTGCGGACACTTGGCTCAAACATCAATTAAGTAGATAGAGACTGCAGCTGCAGGAATTACTCCTACTGTCTCACTTCTACCATGTCTTCATGATAAGACAGTTCTACTAAATTGACATGGTTTACTACTTGGAGACATCCTTGAAGTGATTCCCAAGGTCCTGCTCATTGCCTGCACTTTCCTCAGTTTCTCTGATCCTTGTTGTTGGAGCTAATAAAGTGGGTGGTCCAGAGAAGTCTTTGTCTTAGTCCTCAGAGTCTCGAGCTCAGCTAAAGGGTTTTGACCCTCCTGGAGCCCTAAAATCATACCACTTGTCTCCTTTTATTTAAACCTTCACCACACACTCATTTGGGAGATCGAGGATCTAGGTCAGAACACAATAATTCTCTAATACTAAGAGAAAATAACTGACACCCATAACTTAAAGGAGTCAACATTTATTTTGCCTCACAGTCCATAGTCAGCTTGTTCCAACACAGAGTAGCATGGCAAAGGGACATTGCAGAGGAAAATAATGGCAGGGCAGGCAGCAGGCAGCAGTTCTGTGCCTCTCTTTCCTTTTTATTCCATGCAGGCTATAAATCCATACCCAAGGTGGGTCTTCTGTCTTCAGTAAATTCATTGAGCCACACCCAATATGCCAAGCCAATCAGTGAACTGATCCAGTATTATGCACCCCTTGATCCAGCCACATCCCAAAAGCCTCAGCTTTGAGAGCATAAATCTTTGGGGGGACATACAAGCCAAAATGATGTCTATATTCTAAGAAGAAAGAAATGGTTATCTAAAAACACCAAAGTGAATTGTTTCATGAATGATTATTAATTCTATAGTAAGTTGGCCTGAGTAGAAAGACCACCATATTTCTACCACATATTGTTTATTGCTGTTGCCTGCAAATCCAAAGGTACTTCAGAAGGTATATTAAGCTTCTGGATTAATGCAGTTCATTAATGCAGCTCAGAGTTATTTGAATTTATATAATTTTCCAATTTACATAGACTAAGTCTACTAAATTTCTAAAGCTTCATTGGCACCCCATCTAATGATCTTCATCTCTATTTACCTGAGGGAGATGATGAAAATAGATACCAGCCACAAAATTCACTAGGAGTTAACATCATTAAACCTAATACAGCAGCTTATTAGAATACTTGAACAAGCTTCATGAACATACATGCAGCTGACTTAAGGACCATCTTGAGACTTAAGTGAAATTCTCATTAAATAGAAATAAGAAAGACACACTTAAAAACTACTTCTGTCTCCTGGGCCCTTTTAAATTTTTTTACATTACATTGTATTATTTTGTCTTTTAAAAAACTTCCATTCCAAAAATCTCAATTCTATTAGAGAACATAGCTAGAGACTCCAAAATCTGCATTATAACTCTTCAAGATAAATATTTTAACTTCTCATTTCTTTCTTTCCTCCTCAATTCCTTGGCAAAATCCCAATCATAATTACACAAAATATGTCCATTATTTATTCCTGCACTTAACCAATGACAAAAATAACAGAACACTGCTAATGGAGCACTCTTTCAAAATATCCTCCAAACACCTACAAAAACTCAAACTGGGAAAATCTTACCCATGCTTTTCTAGTAAATTTGTGATCCAAGTCTTGAGGATGACAGTTTTATAACTTTTCTTTAAAAGCTTTCCAGAGCAACCCACCTGTGAAAGGAAAAACAATAGAGGGCAGATGACAGTTGTTTCACCCTCCCAGTACCAAAGCCATTACCCTGAATGTGCCTTTGCTCCCCATATCTTTCACCTTTCTACAGATTCACTAAGGACCCAAAGCCCTAAGTTACCTCTTCACTGAATCTAAACTCCATCTCTTGCTTACCTTTACTTTTCTGAATCCAGTGCACTGATCCTCAAAAGTGCCTTCAGATTGTCATGAAGAGAGAAAAGCAAAACCTTTTCTCTGTCCCTCCAGCTATTATTGCAATATTTATCTGCCCCCAGTGTTTAAAAACCAAACTGTTCATTTTTCATTGTTTGTCTTATTTATGAAATAATTTACTTAAAATATTTGAATATCCATTTTCATAGTTTTAAAATGAAACTGTTAAAAAGTTTTATCTTTCTATTCCTATTTTTTGATCACTTATTTATGCCGCAGCCTATTCCATTGAACTTCCATTTTATTGACTCATTAAGCAGCTCTATCAAAGCACAAAAGCACTAACACTTTTCAGAAATCAGTGGCCAAGTAGTTCTCACCCCATGGCCCTCTTAATATCTACTTTAGAATTCTACAGAAACACAGAACTGGTGAGTGTCTCTAAGTGTGGCTGAGTCACCATAAAGGCTGATGTGTCTAAAACTGGTGGGGTTGCTTGGCACGGTGGAGATGCAGAAGAAAGGAAACCCCAGTTTGATCTGGAAGACCACTTGTTTTACTGGCAGGCTGATGTTACAGCTGAGGTTCAAAATGTCATGTTGAGAGTTTGCTCTTGCTTAGATCTTTCTGTTATTTTGAGGATTTTGATTGATTGTATAAGTCCACTCACTTTATAGATAGCAGAGTCTACCAATTTAAATGTTATATCATCCAAATTACTCTCACAGAAACTCTCAGGAGAGCATTTTAACAAATATTTGGAAACATTATGGCCCAGTCAGAAAATGATCACCACAATATCATGTGCTATGCAAGGCCACTTTCTCCTTCAGACTTAAATGATACTCAAGTGGCTCTTGCTATTCCATTCTTTTCAGTTCCATTTATAGTGCTTGCTTTTCTTAACAAGATTCTATTTGTTTTTTGTTTGTTTTGCAGTGTCTTAAGATAGTCTCTTCATTCTTCTCTGTAAAACCTCATAACTCCAAAAACATATCTGCAGGGTAGCCATCTCAGGATTCAAGACTCAACCACCTACTCAACAGGTGATGACTATCTAATAGTCACTAATTGAGATCCCCACCTAGCACCTCCAAGCATCCAGGACCTTTGGTAGGTTGCTGGGGTCCTGGCTGGGCTCCACATAGTGACCTCAAGTGGCAGGAAAAGCACTTGCACTGAGTGGCAGGAGCCAAAGGCATGCACAGCAAACTCCACCAGGCTGTGCAAGCTCAACATCTTGCTCTGAACCTGGTAGAGCCCCACCCAGAACCCCTAAACAGTTGGAACCTTTGATAAGTCACTTGGGTCCTGGATGGGTCCTGCCCAGAGACCCTGAGTGGCAGGGTAACCACCTGCAATGGGTGGCAGGAGCTGAAGATCTGCACAGAAAACTCCACCTAGCTGTGCAAGCTTGGCATCTCACTTGGAACCTGGTAAGGCCCAGCATAGTGCCCCCAAACAGTGGTAGGTTGTTCTGGACCTGGCTGGGCTCTACACTGTGAGCTCAAGTGGCATGGGAACCACATGCACTCAGTAGCAGAAGCCAAAGGCCTGCACAGTGAACTCCACCTAGCTGTGCAAACATTGCACCTGACTAGGAATCCAGTAGGATCCCACCAAGCATTGCAAACAGCTGGAGAGCTTTGGTGCACTGTGTGGCATGAACTAAAGCCCTGCAAAGAATTTGCCATCTAGCTTTTGAACCTTGGTACACCACCCAGAACCTGGCAGAGTCTCACCCAGCAACCTCAAGCAGCTGGGGAGCATTGGAGTACCACTTGGGGTACTGAATTGTGCTGAATTTCCATCCAGTACTTCCTCCATTTGAGGATACTTCAAGTGCCACTAGGGACCTGATAAGGCCTGCCTAAAGACCACCACTCAACCTTGGAAACTCTCAGAAGTCCAGAAAGACATCCTCAACACAGGAAACAACTGAGACCTTGCATTCAGTTTCAACAGGAGAATACAGGAAAATGATAAAATTAAAGCAAAAATGCAATCTCAAACCTCCAGCCCATTCCAACTAGGAGACATGGACATAGAAGAAAGTGTAAGCCATACACCTGAAATTTCTGAAATGATAGCAACTGAAGTAAAGAAACAACTTCATGAAGCTGTAAAGGAACTCAGATCAGAAATAATCTCCAAGGTAAAAGAAGAAATGATAAACATGAAAGAAATGCTGAACACATCTAAAAAAGACATAGTTAAAAAAACTGAGGAGCACTGCAAAAAGATGGAAAATTTGCATGAACAATATAAGAAAGCAATAGAATGCATGAAACAGATTCAAGGAGATATCCAGGAAATCAAAAACTGGCAAAAGTGTGTGAATGAATGTGATGTAGACTTTCAGACCTCAAGGACAAGATTGCAGCTAGTGAACAAGAAAGGAAAAAATCTTTTTAAAGTAACAAGGAATCATGAAATAACAATTCAACAGTTGCAAGATGATGCTAAGAAAAACAATTTAAGATTGATAGATGTCAACGTAAAAGGTAACAATACAAATGATATTTTAAAAAACTATTTAAAGAAGTAATAGCAGAAAATTTCCCAAACATGGGAAAGGAAACTGATATGCAGAAAGTGAAACATATAGAATTCCAATTAGGCATAACCAAAGTAAATCTACACCTAGACATATAATAATCAACATCACAGAAATTCAATATAAAAATAGAATATTAAAAGCTGTTAGAGAAAAGAGACAGATTACCTACAGTGGAAAGCCCATCAGAATCACAGCAGACTTCGCAACACAAAAAATCAAATCAAGAAGAGCATGAAGTATTTCAAATCCTAAAAGAAAATGATTTCCAATCCAGATTTATGTACCCTTCAAAACTATTCTTCAAAATTGAGGGAGAAATAAGATACTTCCATGACAAAGAACAGCTGAAGAACTTCATGACCACCAAACCAATTCTGTAAAGAATACTGAAAGATATTCTAAATAGACATAAAAATAACTACAACTTCAAGAACATCAACAGAAAGAAAGCACTAAGCAAGGCAAACAATTTAAAAAAGGGGAAAGGTAAAAAACCAACAGCAGAAAGATAACATGACAAAAATGAGCCTATATATTGCTTATAGCCATTAATATAAGTGGCTTCAATTCACAAATTAAAAGAAACAGCCTAGAAGAATGGATCAAGAAACAACATCCAACCATATTCTGTATACAAGAAACCCATCTAACCCAAAAGGAAATTCATAGACTGAAAGTCAAAGGATGGAAAAACAGGAACAACAAAAACAACAAAAAAGCAGGGGTAGCTATTCTGCTTGCAGACAATATAAATTTCAAGAATGATCAAAAGAGATAAAGAAAGTCATTATATACTAGTTAAGGGAAAACTTCAAGAGGAAGAGATAAGAATCCTAAATATATATATGCACCAAATATGGGGACACGGAGCTATGTGAAACAAATATTAATAGAAATGAAAAATCAAATAAACAATAACACAGGTATAATGGGAGATTTTAACACACCATTGACACAAAGAAACAGATCAACTAGACAGAAAATCAACAAGGAAATAAAAGAACTGAATCAAACTTGTGAACAAATGGACAGTGTCCCACCCAAGGACATCAGAACATACATTCTTCTCAGCTTCACATGGAACATTATCTAAAATATACCATATACTATCTCATAGAACATGCTTCAGTAAATGAAAAAGAATCAAAATCATCCCATATATATTATCTCATCATAGTGCCATGAAACTAGAAATTAATGACAAAAAACTGCAAAAGCTCCATAAACACATGGAAATTAAAAATACACTCCTGAACAATCAATGTGTCACAGAAGGAATTAAAGAAGAAAGTGGGATCATCATCCCATCTGCCCCCCCAACCTAGAATGACAGCAGATCATCAGTTGCATCTCCTCCTCACCACCCGGACTTGAGAGGGCTATGGATCAGAGGCTGCCCCTCCTTCTTGCTGCTCAGACCTAAGGCTGCCAAGAATCTTTGGCTTCCCCTACTCCTCACCCCCCTGGACCTAGGACAGTGGCAGATAATCAGCTGCCCCATCTCCTTGTCACCTAGAACTGAGACAGACACCTGGGACAGTCATGGATCATCAGCTACCCTTCCTTCTAGCATCCAGACTGGGATGGCCGCAGATGTATACATGTATATTACCTAGTGTCCTTGTTTGTTCACTAATGACCAAAGACACAATTAACTTGAATTGTCACTATTATCATCAAAAACCTTTTATGAAATTAAATATAAAGATTATGAATTACATACAGGAAATAAAAGGAAATCAGTGTATTTAATACATATTTCTAAAGTTTTTACTTACATATCTTTTTTTTTAGCTCTTGTCACCTACCTGCAATTCCAGCACACAGGAGGCTGCTGTAGCAGGAGGATCACAGTTTCAAGTCCAGCCTGGACTACTTAGTGAGATCGCAGCAAACACAAAGAGATGAGATTTTTCTATTTTTTCTTCAATCTTTTTCTCTGTATTATTAAAATCTTTATAACCATTTTCATGATATTTCATGGGCATGTAAGACCTGAATTTTCCTTTTCAAAGAATTCTTCATTCATAAGAAAACTGCTCAGTTGACAATTAAATGTCTGAAGCTAGAAATAGTTTCATTTCCTCTTGGTTTGGATTGGTTATTATGTTTGCTAGGAATGAAATAAACTCTTTAAACATTGTGCTAAATAAGGTTCAGACTCTACTTCACCACTGAAATCAGAATTAAACTTATCTGGTGGGGAGGGCAAAAACAAATAACAATGTTCTTTAAATAATAGCAAACCAAGCTTGCTATTTCATAGATGGGAAGCGTCAGGACACATATTTCTTAATGATTAAAATTTCTAGACTCTAGCAATATAATCATAAACATGGTTTTCATGTCATTGGAATAATTATTACTTAACCACTGCCTTCTGCATAAAGAAGAAAATAAATTATTTCAGGCAAACTTCATTCAATAGCAGGTTAATTGATATATTTAGAATATATTTTGTCCTTTTCTCCTTCCAAACTGATGATGAAAGTGACTTTGCTTTCTCATTCTTAAAATATTTTTAGGCTGGTTTATGACATGGAGAAAGTATTATCCTTTTTGTTCAGTTTGCCTAAAGAACTCTTTTTGGTGTTTTTTATATGCTAGTGGAAATTCATATATATTTTTTTCTACTTTTTTATTTTGATTATCTTTGGATATTTATGGAAAATTTACATTTGCCTGGTATGTTCTAAGCTGTTTATTATACTTATATGAATTACATATCTTTTTTGTAAATCATAATACATTGATTTCATAATTTTATGATTTTTTTCTAGACTGCATGATTTAACTCAATTTTAGTAGGTAATTTAAAGAATTGGTTCTAAAATGGATTGATTGTGTCCCTTAGGGTAAATTTAGTAATGAATTTAGATATTTTTGATGGTTACAACTTGGAAGAGGAAAGAAAACGAAGGTAACTGTTGCTGTGTGTTTAGGAAAGACCAGTGATGTTATTAGACATTGTATAAAGTCAGAATAATCTCTTATAACAAAGATTCATCTTTTTCCAAATGTCAGTAATGCTGAGGTTAGGAAAGGTGTTCACAAACAACTAACTCAGTGCAAATTATAGCAATAAAAGTCTGGAATCATTTAAAACTATTCTTTCTGCATTTTATTCATTAATAACAATTTATGATAACCTGGCCAGTAGTTTCTATTTAGTATGTTTTTACATTTCTCTGACAATGATGATATAAAAAAATAAGATCTCACTTATGTATGAGTACATAGTGCCTGAGGGTGCTGTCAACTACCACTGTTTCCAATTTTAATGTGTTTTCAATTACCATGCTGCCCCTCCTCCTCAGCTCTCAGGCCTCGGGTGGCTGCAGATCACTGGCTGACCCTCCTCCTCACCACCGCAGACCTGGTTCAGCTATGGACTGTGATATGCCCATCCTCCTCCTTGGACCCTGGACCTTTGACAGCAGCAGATTGTCAGCTGCCCCTCCTCCTCATCCCCCTCATCATTCTCCCACACCCAAAAGACTGCAACAGCCCACTGACAATCATTGACCACTTCCATGATCTTCAGAACCTTGCTGGGATGATGGGAGACTCAGTAACCCCTCATCCATACAGAGGATGTCAGTGGACTTACAACACTGTGGTGAGTTTCTCCCTCAAATAGAGGATCTTGGTAGGTAAACAGGGTCAGTAGTGAACTTCCACTAAACAGTAGGACCTGGGCAAGCCTGGCAAGAGTAAGGATGAGTCCTTCCTCCATACAAAGAACACCAGGTGGGTTGAGGAGAATGCCAATAAGGCCTCCCACAACCTAGCTGAAATCAAAAGGGCTCATGAGATACCTAGTGACATAGTAGGGTCCTCGCTGAGGCAAAAACTATACCAAGATAGACCTGGTGACCTAAAACAACCTGAAGCCATAGTCACAGCAGTAACTGAGGGTTGACTTATATCAATACTCCTAGGTTAGTCAGCCTAGGAAAAACATAGGTCTCACCCAACAGCACCTGCAGGAAGCATTCAGATAACTGGCCTCCCTTTCATTATGGGACCAGCAAGTGGACAAATGTCAACCACAATGTAGAACACTAAAACACACACTATGGATAGTTGAGATTACTTGAGATTGAAAGACCAAAAATGATCAAAAGAGATAAAGAAGATCACCACATACTTGTCAGGGGAATAATTCAAGAGGAAGAGCTAACAATCATAATCATATATTCACCAAATACAGGAGCACCCAAATATATATGACAAATACTAATAGACTTGAAAAACCAAATAAGCAAAAACAAAATTGTAATAGGAGACCTTAATACCCCATTATCATAAAGAGATAGAACTACTAGACAAAAAGTTTTCAAAAAAAAATAGAACTGAATCAAACAAGTGGACTTAGTAGAAATTTACAGTGTTCCACCCAACCACATCAGACTACACATTCTTCTCAGCTGCACATGGGACATCCTCCAAAATTAGACCATATATTAACCCATAGAATATTCTTAAGTAAATGGAAAGAGATTAAAATTACCCCATTATCTGATCATAGTAGACATTGGAAATTAAGGGCAAAGAAATTGTAAAACCTATATAAATTAAATAACAACCTCTTGAATAATCAATGGGTTACAGGTGAACTTAAAGAAGAAATTGAGCAATACCTGCAATGCAATGAAAATGCATAATAGTGAAACCTGTGGAACATAATGAAGTTGATCCTAAGAGGGAAATATATAGAAATAAATTATTATATCGAGAAAATAGATGAGCAAAAAATAACCTAATGCTGCATCTCAAGCTTCTAGAATAAAAGCAAATAAAACTCAAAGCTCACAGAAAAAATTAAATTGTGAAGACCAGGCTCACAGAACAAATTAAATTGTGAAGATCAGAGCAGAAATTAATGCAACTGAAACTAAGAAAACAATACAAAGAATTAATGAATCAAAGAGCTGGTTTATTGAGAGAACAA